>CACVKI010144435.1:0-63104 GCA_902732785.1 Trichogramma evanescens
ACTCAGGAACTTATAACATTTGTGAAGCCAGTGGCCTGTTTGGCAGATATCACACAGCGGTCCCGGTCTGCTTGCCGGCGCGTCGTCGACCCGCGCGGTGTTGGCCGAAATGCGTCGATGTCCGGTGCCTCGGTCACGCGAGCTCTGGCCACTCGCCGCTGCAAGCTCCGCCGATGGTCGTGCCTGCTCCAGCGACTGCACGCGTCGCTCGAGGAAGACGATAAGATCACGGTACTTCGGAAATTCGGCTGAATCCTCCCGTGAAATCTCCCATGACTCACGCGAATTAGCATCGAGCTTTCTTACGACGCAGTGAACGATCCAGTTGTCGTACTCGTGGACAGGGCACTGTAACTCTTGCAGCGAGCGCACCGCCTCCTCTGTCCTGTCGATCAGATTGGTAAGCTCGTCCGCCGTACGTGACTTCACCCATGGCAGCTGCATAAGGTTTTCCAAAGCATTATACAAACGAATGCGCTGGTTATCATAGCGCCGCAAAAGCTTCTCCCAGGCGACATCGAAGTTCGCCGCGGTGATCTCCAATCCTTTCAAGCGCAGCGCGGCCTGGCCTTGTACCGCGTTGAGTAGGTGCTGAAGCTTGGCGACCCTCGGGATAGCCTCCTTGTCTCGAACCAGGGACGAAAAGCGCTGCTTGAAACTTTCCCACTCTTCCTGTCTTCCGGAGAAGGTCGGCAGAGCGAGAGCAGGCAACGGGACAAATGACTGCGCGCTCGAGCTCCCGGCTCGATTGATCTCGGTCTGAGATGCCGCCGAAATTTGCTGAGTCAAGGTGGCTATGTGGTCGCGGATGAGAGCCTTGGCACCAGAATAATTATCCTCCGTTACCACGTAGATATCCTTGGTGAAGTAGTCCTCGTTGGCGAGCTCTTCCTCGAGGTCCAATAGTTCGTCATGCCTTGCGACGAACGTCTTCCAGTAGTCTTCGAGCAATTCCAGTCGAGTCTGGAAGTGCGAAAGCGTTTGCCTCTCTGCGCCAATCTTACTGGTTGAGTTGGCGTAAAAGTTCATGATGTTCTTGGCGACGGTTAACTGAAGTTTCAACAATTTTGCGGCCATCTTGACTATCGAATTAAACGACCGTTGATGTCTCTTTGGCGGTTGCGAGATTGGAATTTATAAATATTATCGTGTGGTCGATCGGCTGCCGAGCTGCGTGTTTACGGCGAGTCAATCACACACTCAAGCGTTACAGCGAAATCAAAATAAACCACGCTCTGCTACCAAATGTTCCGTGAGAGGATATAGAATAATATCTAACTAGATCGAATTTAAACAAAAAAATTAACGAGTTTATTAATTGTTACTTTTCGTCGGCAAGAAATACTGCCAGCCGGCTCAAAAGCGTTGAGGCGCGACTGTGTCGAGAGCTGGATGGGCTACTGAGTCCGGCTTCGACTCGATCAAAGTAACTTGAAGTAGCGAACTGACTGATGAAAGGTAATTCAACAGCTCTTCCTGTGTATTTCCCCCATCCAGCACTAGGCACAGTCGCGACCCATATGCCAAGACTAAGCAATAGCTGTACAAATATCTAATAACGATCTATCGAAGTGCAATAATTAAGCCCTACGCCGATATATATAATGATACTCCACGGTTAAAGTATCAGCCCCTTTGAAGACAGCTCCGTGCTCACTGCAAGCTCTCTCAAGCAGCAGCAATTGCGCGCGCGCTTTATACACGTTATATACGTAAGCTCTCCTCGTCTCTCTCTCTCTCCGAGATACATAAGTCCAATTTTCCGATATAGTAAAGAGGCAAAAGAGCTGCTGCTGTGAGCTGAGGACCGCGGGGGTTGAAAAATTAAAGGAAGAAAAAAAGCAGAGCTTCACAGAGAGAGGGAGAGACAGACGAGGAGAGCTTGAGCTTGCACAGAGAGACTGGTGCTGCGCGTCTGGGTCGAAGCTGCAGCTCCCCCGGCAGCAGCAGCTTTTTTCGCAGATGAAAGGATTTTCCCATTAAACGAACGGTCAGTCACAGACAAGCGCCATTGTACATAGCAGAAGCAGCAGCAGCCCAGGAGCTGTGCGAGGCTCGAGAGCGAGAGGAACAAAACGTGTCGTGAATATTAGCAGCGACGAGAGCTGCCTGCCTGCCTCCTTGCCACGCTTACACTCCCCATATACCAGCTCTCGTGTCGAATGGAACTGAGGCTCTGCTGCTGCTGCTGCAAGAACGTCACGGGCGTCCTGAGAATTTCATAGAAATGTCGGGATTATAAAATTGCGAAGAGGTAGGATGGAGATTAATAATTCTACGGACGATTGACGTCGATGCTGCAGCAGATAGATAGAGAGATATCGAGCTTCTGATAATTTTTTTTTTTTTTTTTAATAATCGTCATACGCTCGTATTCATATAGGATCGGCTCGTATCATGGATTTTAAAAAGTATACATACGCACGAGTAGCAGTACGCCACGTAAAAAATTAATCGCGCGCGGACGAAGCCAACGAATCTCTCTCTCTTTTTTTTCATTTTTTTTTTTTTTTTTATTATTTATTTTTATCCGCGTCCCTCTGCGTGCGGTGCGTCAAACTATCGTACTATACGCCGAGGCAATCATGCGCATTTAATCGGATTAGTAGGGAAAATTTCGAGTTTGCGATCTCCTGGATCTAATTAATCTCTCGCTCTCTCTCTCTCTCTCTCTCTCTCTCTCTCTCTCTCTCTCTATGCATCGCGCATCGCACATATACGAGCTTTTTTGGCAAAGTTCCACACGCGTGTGCAGCTCCATGTGTCCAAGGGGGCGCGCGATATACTAAACACTCGCTCTTTTTCTCTTTAGCATGGCATTCGTGCATTACATTGTGTAATTTTTTTTTTTTTTTTAAATGAGTGAAAAGCCTTTATACTAATTA
The DNA here is from genome assembly GCA_902732785.1 of Trichogramma evanescens. Lineage (NCBI taxonomy): Eukaryota > Metazoa > Arthropoda > Insecta > Hymenoptera > Trichogrammatidae > Trichogramma > Trichogramma evanescens. The sequence goes on from CACVKI010144435.1 coordinate 2,886, forward strand.
TCAAAACGAACACGCTCCTAGCACATCACCTAATTCTAGCCCCTTCGTACACTTTCTTTGTAATCTAAGGTGCATATACATAATACACAGAGAGGGCATGCGGGCTCCAGCGTTGGCATATGGGTGCAAATCTCGTCTCCGTACTAGACTCTCTCTCGCGAAGTTGGTTCGTTTAACCGAAAAGCCGCAGAATTGCTGCTGCTGCCACGCGCGCGGCGCGCCCGGGTTACACGAGTAGAGTATGAAGGTAAGAGTAAGTAAGTAAGTAAGTAAGAAGAAGTAAGAAGAAGAAGAAGCTTTGTAAATGCATACATAGCACTTCTCCTGTGCAGTATGGCGTGGCGCAAATCTCCTCTGCAAGCTCTCGCCGCTGCTGCTAGCTGCGCGAGTAATTAATCGAGAGAGTATATGCATAAGGTATACGTGTATTCGGCTCCTGCCCTCCTCCTTTGGGGGGTTCTTCGGCTCCCGCGTGAGCTGCACACACCAATGTGTACAACTCACACGTACTCGCACATACACATGTGTGTGTGTGTGTGTGTGTGTGTGTGTGTGTGTATACAGTAGTATAGTAAAGCCTCCTTCTCGCGTTCCTTGGTTGATTGAAACGGTCGCAAGCTCGCAAGCTTTCTCTTCGGCTTCTCTCTGCCAACGCGCGCGGCGTATAGAGAGAAAGCTCTTAGCCGCTAGCTCCTGGCGCAGCAGCAGCAGAAGCAGTAGTCTATACACGATCGCTCCTATTACAGCTGCACACGTTATAGCAACGGCAGCGGCAGCAACCCGAAGAGCTTTCATTTAAACTTTAGCCCTAAAGTAGTTTGGCCGCGCTCTTAAGAGAACCCCTTATGCTATAGTCCCCTGCACACGTCGAATAGGTAGCTGCTGCTGCTGCTTGGCTTGGCTTGGCTTGGCTTGGCGAGGATAAACCCCGCAAAAGCGTGGAGCTGCAGGGCGCTGGGCGCGGGGACGGGTGCGCGGAAGGAAGGTCTTTGATTCCGAAGACTCTCTCTCTCTCTCTCTCTCTCTACTCTCTCTAGTTGCCTAGAAGCGTCATGTGTATAGGAGAGAACTGCTGAGGAGAGGACTTCCTTCAATCTCAAGTTTTGACCACTGCCGCTGCCGCTTGTGTACAGCTGCTGTGCTGTACTGTGCTGTACTGTGTGTTATGGGGCTTGCCACCGTCGCCGAGACGAGAGTAGCCTTTACCTATGTGCAGCAGCGCGGCAGCGGGCTATTGTGTCTTTGTTGTATTGATTTGTCTCGCGGGGGTTACCACAATATACAGCGGAGGGCTGTATATACACACACACACACACACACACACACAGACGTATAACGTGGAGCTAACGTCACTTCACACGCGAGTATTTATTAGATCAAGTTGTAGCTAGCTACTACTACTACTACTTATACTACTACTCGAGAGAGAGAGAACTCCGTCGAGGTATAGCGCAGCAGCTAACGCAACGGCAATTAAACAACTTTAATATATATGAACGTTTTCAATTAAGCAAACTTGCAGCGTTCCTTACTTATATGTCTGCGGGAGTCGTCGTCCTGTGCACATGTATATATGACAAGCACGCGAAGGTATATATATAAGGTTTATAAGGGCACATAACGAGACCGACGTCGTCGCCGTAGGGTAAGGTACCGAGAGGGGGGACAAAGCGCAATCCGTTAGACTGACGGATGAGCTTTTGCCGAAGTATTTAGCGCGACGTCTTCTTGCCTCGCACGCATGAATAAACTTAGCCCGCCGCGCGTCGCGTGCGTGGCGCGCAGCGGTGTTGAAAATTTCGCGCTAGTTAAAGTACAAACTTGCAACGGTAGCGTGCGCGTAACGAGCTTGAAATTAATCGCGAGTTACGCGCGCTTGATCGCGCTCCATATCTGCGGCAAGTATATATAGGTATGGCAGAGAGAGAGAGAGCTTTTTCGAATTCGATGATAGATATCTTAATTCTGAAAAGTGTTATGGATTCCTGGATCGAAATGCAATTAAATAGAGTATAATAACGTCTACGAAGTATGAGCGGTCGTTAATAATCTTGATTTTTCTATGGATATGAAGCTAGGGGGCTCTAAAAGCTCTAGCTGAAAAAGCTCTAAAAGTTTTAAGTCTAAATATCAATAATTCAAATGAAAATCATACTTTAGCATGACACGTCAAAAATGTACGTTCTTTTGATCTCGAATTTGACCAGTAGGCGTAAAACGATTTATGTACATGTTTGATTTCCAACTGCTAGTTTTAAGATTAATGAAATAAACTTTGAAAATCAAAAATGCAATTATAGAGTTACTCGATGACGAAGACATTTTTACTTTTGCTCGACACGTGAAAAGTTTTCATGCTAAAGATCAGAAATTTTACTATAGCGTTTGTAAAACAAATATAAGTCATGGCTTTGAAATTTTTATTAAATGCATGACGAGTGCGAGCGTCTTGATTTTGATCGAATGTTAACCTTACATTATCACATAAAATTATTACTTCACTTTTCACAGTATGTACTTGAATAACAGTTATTATAAATGTTAACAATCATATATTATTATAGCTTGAAAAAAGGAAAATTTCAGTTTGACCGAATACTTGCACATTCTATGTATACAGATACAACATCGTGGCGACGACGGGCCGCGTCACGGGCGCCGTCATCTTCATCTGGATCCTCGCGACGATCTCCGTCGGCCTCCAGTCCTACTTCGACCTCGGGCCGAATCTCTGCAACATCGACTGGCGCAAGCCCTACACCCAGACGACCAACACGACGGGCATCGTGAGCGCCACGGCCATCGTCGCCGCACCCATGCTCTTCACCGTCTGCATCTATCTGCGACTGCTGGTGGGCGTGCGGGGCGCCCAGCGCGGCTCCTACAAGCCGCCCGTCGCCTTCAACTGGGACTACGAGCTGACCAAGGCCAATCTCTGGAGCTTCTTCTTCTTCGGCGTCTTCTGGCTGCCGTTCGCCGTCACCTTTTGCATCAGCGTCGTGAGTATATATAGCACTGCGTGTTAGCGAGAGAAAAAAATGATGATGACCCTGATGGCTGAAAAATGATGGTTAAAAATGTTTTAAAATATATTACAATTGACTTGTTTTTGACAAGTTTCCTGATATAATTGCTTCAAAGACTTCAAGTACGACAATATACTAATTTAAGAATCGACCACTAGATGGCGAGTACCTGTATATCTGTAAATCTGCTAGTGGTGAAGTCAAAATATTTGTACAAGTCAAGTCATTCGGAATCATCAATCAAGATCCGTGCTCTTGTATTTAAATATGTCTAAAATTTAAATACGAGTTTTATATATGTCTAAAAAACTTTTTCGTTTACCATAAACTAGCCATTTAATGTTGAGTATTTCTACCTACAATTGTCAGATGTAATATAAAATCAGACATTAAAATTAAAATAACCGTATATTGAGTCGTATTCAAGGTACTGATACATGAAATCTTCGTTGAAAATGAATGCATCGATATTAAATTATTTTTCATCATAAACATTATATTCTAAAATTTTTATATTCTAAAATTTGAACATTTTGATTGAAAATTAAATTTTAATGCAGATTATTTTGTGATTTACTTGCTCAAAAGTAGTTATGAAGATTCAAAGATAATTAATTCCAACTTTCATCGCCAGATGGCGACTTACCTTTATCTGTAAATCTGCAAGTGGTGAAGCAAATATAATTGTATGAGTCAAAGCAAGGTTTCATTAGGGTTTAGACACCTCAGATATATACGGCTCATGCGAAGAAAAAACACATTTTCTAATTACCCTTCCTGCATTGGTCATGTAAACAGGTACGACCGGTGAGCCCTCGTCTCGTCATCTATCTCGCCTGGTTCGCCCTCTCCAAGTCCTGCTTCAACAATCTGCTGTACTGCATCGCCGACCGTCACTTTCGCAGCGCCTACGTCAAGCTCTTCCACTACTGCTGCTGCAAGACGACGGTGAGTTTCTCGCGACGTCAACGGGGCGGCGGGGGCGGAGGAGGCGACGGCTCGGGTCCCGGTGGTCGTGGCTCGGGCGACGTCCGACTGCGGGTGCACATCATACACTCGTACACGAGCGGCGCGGCCTGTCGCATGCCCGCCCAGACCACCGGCCGGTCCAACGGAGGCCGCGACGTCTACGAGTTGTAGGATTACGGCCAGTACGCCAATCGAGGCTTTCAGATGGGTGGCTACGATATGCTCTAAATAAAAAGTAAGAAGAGGGAAATTATGAGAGGCCTCGAGGCGGCGTTGTTTTTTTTTCGGAATGGAGCGAGATGTGTGGAGAAACGTATGACGATCTTGTAAATATAACACTCGACTCAGCCTCCCCCTGATCACACACACACACACTTATACAGTCACACGCAGCATGAATGAACGAAAAAAAATCAAAAGGTATTTAAAATACTCGAACGCCTTAAATGAGATTCGAATTGACACGCAAGGGCGCGATAAATACACGAGCACACAAAACTTTTAACAAAAAAAAAAAAATTCAAAGACTTCAAATATGATACAAATGAACGTGCGGAATTCTAGATATCTGCATGATTCAAAGTCCAACTGTTTTAGCTAAAAAAAATACTGAACAAAAGAAGAAAAATCCAACCAAAAAAAAATCAAACTACGAGAGTGAAAACTCGCGACTTATACCGTTAACTATATAAAACAAAAAAAAATGATATATATATTATATGTATAAAAGGTGCTTGTACTCATAATTTTACAATTCCACATTTTTACGATGTCTATTATACGATATACTGCGGTACGACACTTGCCGTACTGCACAAGCTAATGCGATATTTTTTATTCCAACGAAAGATGAATATTTTTTAAATAGAAAAAAAGGATGCAGTAAAGAGAGAAAGGCACATAATGCTCAAATACACGCGGGTCGCGCGGATGTTACAAAATATATTTTGGATGTTACAGTATATTTATTCGAAAATTTACAAGACTTTTTAAAGCGCGTCTGTATATTTACAATTTTATTAATTAGTTACCTTGAGACACGCGTTTGAAGGTTTGAAAAGTGAGGCTGACTTCATTCCCATATTACATACCCTTTAAGATCGTTTACTTAAATACAGATATAGATATATAATATATATTTTTAGCCTTCGTGCGCCCGAATGCGGGCTGTCTCTCGTCATCTCGTTTTCCTCCCAAAGATATCTTTTTAATGTACTAACTGTTTTCCGCGTGCGACGCACGAGTCAGAGAGAGGAAAGCACAGCTCAAAGACGAGCTAACTTCATAAAAGTAGATCATTCTTCATGCCTGTCTATATAACAAAAGACTCATAAATTCTGCGCGCGGGCGCCGTGTAACAAACTTCGGGGCTCTGTGTATAGCTCAAACTTTATCACTTAGAGAAAAATTACCAAAGAAAAGTAAGCCACCTTTCGGGGTGCAGGCGGCCCCCGGTGAAGTTCGCGAATCTGCAGCTTTTAATTCATGACTTTTGCCCCTTTTCTCCCTTTTACGAGGCGTGCGCCGTTAGGTAGAGAGAAAAATAAATTAAGGGCAAAACAAAAAATCTAGGCGACTATTAGTTTCGGAATAACAAATGGAAATAAGTTAATTGGGAAATCAATTTTTTTTCCTTTTTTTTTTGCTTCAACTTCGGGAACTCGAGCAGTGAATGACGAGACCCGTTAAAACTAGCTATGCCCGGCCGCGTCGTTAATCAATTCGTGCTCGCGCATTATATCGATTGCTCCTGTATAAGGTCGAGTTGAATAGAGAAATCCCTTCGTGTTACCGGATGAATTTTCCGTCTGCTGATCGCGTATATAAATCGAGGGTGTAGTTGAAAAAAAAAGACTTTACACTGTGCAAGGTAAACTTTTTTTTCGGACAAGCTAGAGTCTCTTTTGCTGAGAAGCGAGCAGCAACGCTCAATGCGGTGTAGTAGTGAGAAGAAGAAAACGAACGACGACGACGACGATGCGTGTACACTTCGCATTTATATAAATGCATTGGGTGAACGACTACGTACTACCACTGCTGTATTTTTTTTACTTATTTTTTTTTTTTTTTTGCCCCGGTTCATCTTTACACCGAAGCTCGTGCTTGCTGCAATGTGATTGAGCTGTAATTACTTGACCAGAGAACCCAATTGCCAAACGAACTTTTTCAGATTGAAAAACTGATTGGTTTTTCCTTTTTCAATGCCGCCGCCCGGGCAAACTTCTCGAGTTTTGAGTGCGATTACTGCCGCCCGCGTTTTTCCCATCAGCATTTTATCCCGTATATACTGTACGCTCTACGGGTATAGAAAGAACGCGAGAGATGGATGGGGGTGAAAGTCAAACGAAAGCGAAACAAAAGGATATCGAGTAAAAAATAGAATTAATTAAAAAAGATAATGTCATTCCTTGCGCGAGAGCGAGGCGAGGGTTTATTAAAGTTCGAGATGAATGCACGGAAATTCCACAGATGAGCTGCATTATATTCAATGCGCAAACGTTTTAATTTTTCATTCGAATTAAAACTGATGGATATTGCCCGTGCCTCGCAGCACGGATATGTCAAAAGTCGCTTACAAAATAATGAGTTTCGTATCACTGGGCGACGCCGCCTGCGCTGCAGGTGCTGCACTTCCTCCTTTTTTTTTTTTTATTTTCGTATATTACTTCGTCTGCATTTTTTAGCTCTCTCGCGTATCCTCTCTCATTTTTGGGCAACTTGCCAAATTACAATTAATGTACTCTTTGTTTTTGGGGAGGAAGAATTATCTCTTGCTTTCGTTAGCATTATAGGGCGCGGCGGGAGTAAAGTGACATTAATGAAAGCGACTGTATGTATACGGAAAATCGGATTTACATTTTTTTTTCATACTCGCATAATTGAAAAATCATCATTTTTGACCGACGAGAGAGCCAGAGCTACGCGGATTCGAATGAAAATCTTCTCTCAAGCTCCGATAACGACGGTTTAATTTACTCGTAATATAACATTCGTTCGTTTTAAATCTCGCAGGCCGTTTTACTCGTCTCGTAGAGAAAAAGCAAATTAAAATTGAATGTAAACCCTTTACCTCCTTTTTGCAAAAATAATTATTTTATATGATGAAAATTCCCAAATGAATGTTGAGGTCACCCATGCTGGTGGCCTCGGAGAAATACGCAGAGGAAAGAGAGGTTTTCATTGAATTATTAATTAATTTAATGTAATTTTTAATATTTCGACAGTAAAATATTCTTTATGTATGGATTATTTTTACATTAATAATATTACTTTAGTGCATTATATTTCGTAATTAAAATTCATGAAAAAATGTTCATAATTTAAAAATATCTTGATTTCTGCCAGGGTCGAAACCTCAAAAGTGACGTGCATTGTTGTTATAATAATGTACAATGCTTGGTCCATAAGAAAGCGGATATTCATATTGATTACATGGCTTATCTATTAATTTACTCTTTTGTCTCGTGTAAATGTTTCTTTCCGAATATTTTCTCTAATATAATGAAAGTTCGTAAAGTAACAGATATGAGAAAAGTTATATTCATCTTTCAGTGGGCTATTATTATCCTCAATAAAAATGTTTACAGTGTTACATACAAAAAGTATGTACGAAAGTAAAACTCGATATTTTTTTTTAATTTACACATCATTGATTAAAAACATGTTGACGATCTAATTATGATCAAAATGAATTTTATAACTTAATCTTACGTATAAAATTTTTTCTGAACGAAGACTACAATCAGAAAGTAATCTTTTTCTGAAAAAATAATAGTTGGAAGAAAATATTTCTTATATTGAAATTTTTAAAAACTATCATTGACGATGAATGTTAAAATAATTTATAAAATTTAGGTATACTTTATCTTTGATATAAAATATATTCGTGTTGCATACTTCTCGAGGAACCGATGAAAAATCAAAATGTGAATACTACGTTTCGTTGTCACGAAACTCAATCTAACCGTCTAGAAATGCATAGAGATGAATGAAAAAAATTAATGGCATTGTCATTATCGATATGTTACTCATTACTTATTATCGCACAATATCGGGATATTGTACATAGAGATCTTCAAAGAAAAAAAAATATTCATATAATGAAATTATGTTATGACATGGAATTATTCGAGCATTGACGTGTACACTCTAAATATAACGTTACGCTAGAATAGCAATAACGTTATGTCTACTGTAATTTATAAATAACAAAACTAAACTAAGCATGTAATGTTAAAGAAAGAGAAAATACAAGAAAATATGGTGAACAAATATTTTACTCAGAACGCCTTCTGTCAAACTGTGATTATAAACTCCGAGAATTATTAAAAAAAATAAATTACTTGTCATCTGGGACGTCATCCAAATTGCATTGAAATAGTAAAAGCTCATCGGATCATACCAATACTTTGCATTCGGCAAATCTTTTTTGAATTTTTCAATGAATAAAATTACAAAAAAATAAGAAATGATTGATTGGCAAAAATCATTATCGAACCAGAACTGAAAACTTTGAAAGTTTCATTAAATGTTGTTACTTTGTACTATCTCTTTTGACGAGAAAAATTACGATAATGTTGTGTGCACTTTACTTCGCCAAATGTATGTTATTATGAATAAGGATCTAGCCTACGTGTATAAGCACAAATATGTACTATGTATTACTAAAATGATGGTTATTATGCATTATGTTAATTGAAAACTGCATAATCAGTGTAACACGCAAATATGATGAGTCATATCCAGCTCCCTCGAAAATATCGCTAAAAATTATTTTCCAATGAATTTATGGAAATTGTTAATCAGAGCCCATCCAAACAGATATGTATTTTTTAATTAAACGATATTTCTGTATAAATATACGAAAGTATATGAGTTGCAATTTTCTGGTCCGAAAATTGAAAAAACTTTTTTCACTTTAATTATTCAAAATTGTCTTCTGGTGCAAGATCAAAAAAATTTATTATTGTTGTGTACGTTAATGAGTCAGAGGCTGATTTATAATCATATACAACGCGAAGTATTTTATGTAAACACTTACATCGATGGGACCACTAAGCTAAAACTGTCAAAAACTAACTGCATAGTTGACTTATACTCCTTGAATTCCGGTACAAAATCATTCCAATGTGTGTAAATATATACTTTTGAGAGTCCAGAAATTTCGGTGCATTGTTATCAAAATAATTTGAACAGAGATATTTGATTATGTTCGGCGGTGTTCTGTAAACTCATATGTAACAATGGACGAGATTGTTTTAGAATTTAATTGTGATAACTTAACTATGAATACAAATGAGAGATTCTATTTGTAATTGAGGACAGTTACAAAAGTAAAAATCATTCACAAAATATTTGTACAAAAATAATGGAAATAATATACTTTTTAATATTTACAAAATGTTTTATCGAATTGTTAGTTTTAAATTTTACAATAAACGATTGAAAAAGATAGCTCCATAACTTAATTAAAAAAATGAATATTACGATTATTTATTAGACTCGATATTTGTAAGAAATGAAAATATTTTTTATCTACATTATTTAGTGAAGTACTGTCCTCTCTTCGAAATAATTTGAAAATTAGTTAATTTTGATTTTAGATAGTTGAATTTTATTTTCTAATGATTAACGTAGTTGTAGAACATAAACACTTATAAGTAATTATAGTACGTAGAGTAGAAAATTAAATGATACGCTAATGTGTGAACTTGTAAATAATTACGATACTTGACTCTGTAGCTTATCAGTAACTGTACTATATATGAAGAAAATTTATGTTATAAGTTGGTAGTATGTTACTATGTCCGTGTAGAAATTAATGTATAGATAAAAAAATGATGAAAAAACTAATAGCTTTTGAGAATCTGTGTGCTCTGCAATTACAAGCATAGCGAATATCAAATGAAACCGGTATTTAACTTTTCTTTTAAACTTTGACGAAAATTTATACTGGATCCATTAACGATCAGTTCGAAAACATCATAAAACTTCGAGGACCATAAATTACAATAAAATATGGTTGATCCGCGCCGTAAAAAAGAATATAAAAATGTTTGAAATTTCAAAGAAAATCTCACACTTATCTTTCGATGTGCGTTGAAATGTTTTTAATTTATAACTCGTAAATGATGTTAAAAAACAAAATAATTTTTGAAACGTGGAAAAATCAAAAGAAAAAGAAGAGAAAAAAAATTCATAAATTATTGTATTCGATTGCATTCAATACAATTTTTCTATAATATTCAAAGAAAACGTTGCGTACAAAAAAATAAACTTGAAACAAAATTTTTTTGAGACTGATGTTAGATAGAATGTTAACTATGTGTGTATCCTCTAAATAACCGACCTCTTCATCAAAACCCTTCACTAATTACATGGAAAATATTAATGAAAATTATATCAATTCTACCATATTAAATGTGTGCAAGCATACATAAAACATATTTAAAAGTAAAATATATATTGCTAAATGATATACCCGTAATATGGAATTCAATGGATGTCATTTATTTTGAATTAAATGTATACACACTTTCCGCCAGTCGCAATTTTCAAGCGAAACAAAAATTGATAAAATTATAACCGAACATTAAATTAAAATGTAATAAATCGTATAGCTATAAAATATATCAAATAGAATCAAATTAAATAAAAAAAAAAATAATGAAACTATTCAAAGAAAAAAAATTAAAAACATAATATAAGAATTGACGGATTTAAAAATAGTAGTTTTCGATACAAGGGCCATAAGTAACCCTTTTTGGCACGGCGTAGTTTCTCTCGCTGCGCTCGGGCCTTAATAGCTGGGCCAAAAAGTGTTACTTATGGCCCGAGTATCGAACACCGTTTTATAATACTGTGCAAAGTTCACATTAATGCCCCTTTTTCCGATGCATAAGTCGCACTTTCTGGTACCGCAAAGTGAGGTTAGCGCACGAGCGTATGCGAGTGTGATGCGAACGCCGCGGTGCCAGAATGTGCGACTTATGCCACAGAAAAGCGTGCCATAAATGTGAACTTATGCCACACAGTGCTATAAAGCTTGTTAAATGTTTTTGGTTTTCGTGGCCAACTGTTTTCCTATGAAATAAAATCGATATTCACGAAGCTTCGATGTTGATGAATTTATGCTTTATTCGCCGGAATGCACAATGAAATAGGATTTCTTTTACAAAGCAGCTTGAATGATTATGTCGAGAAAATGAAAAGTAGACTTGAAGATGAAAAGTAAAAACCAGCTAAATATTAATAAATCCACCGAACCGTCTAGCTCTAGAAAATTTGAATCAAAACTTAACTTAAGTAATAGATGTTTGATAAACTAATCGGAATTTTAAAGTTAAAACTAAAGGCAGAGTCCTAAGCCGATGAAAATTATATAACTATGTATATCGAAATGCTGGAATTATGCAAATGAAGTGAGAAACAAAAATTGAAAAAAACGAAGTAAGAGTTTGAAAAACGCGATCTTTAATAAATGTATAACTTTATAAATGTAAAAGTACGATTTGTATCGCTTCGCGAGCTCACGATAAACATATACTATATATTTTAATTGTGAATCGAGGCGTATCAACAATGGATTTTATATAATGTTGTAATAAAAATATTTCTCTTTGTATTCATTTTTGCGTAGTCTTTTTGATTTATCAAAGTAGATTAGAGTAGATTAGTAAATTAGTGCAAACTTTTCTCTAAAACTACCTTGTTTTCAATGTACATTCGAATATTTATACTTTTTAATTTACTTCATTTTCATTTAGTAAATTAACTTTAGGTAATTGATACTAAACTACTATTCCTATTTTCATGCATGAATACCAATAAAGTTAGACATTTTCTTATTTTTAGCTGCTCTTCAGATAAGACAGCCACCATGCAATATACATAATAATTTCGCATTACTAGTAATTTTATAATTTCTTTGATATAATTTAAAATCTCAAAAAAAATTTTTTTTGTATTTATAATTATCAACAATATCATTCTCGAAAATAAATAATTTTAAATTTGGCGGTCGTGCTAAACCGCCGCCGACCGGCGCAACAGCCGCAGCAGTAGTAAAAAAAAATAGCCATGTGCTCTGCCAGTTTGGAAGGACGCTGATTAGCTTAGCGACCACCACTGAAAAAAATAGAAGAAGTGAAAGGCCATGTGCTCGGCCCTTATTTGTTGATAATATCACCCAAAAATTAGTCCCACGTCTTACCTGTTGTGACAGTGCATTGCAATTGTAACTAAAGTCAAGAACTAAAGTGGAAGCAGTTGTTTTTTATTACTACCTGTCGTACTCGAACAAGAAACATGGGCTACAAAAGTAAGGTTAAGAAGGCAAGAATTGTCGTCAGAAATTTGCCTTTCAGTGTTACCGATGAGCAAATAAAAGAAAGATTTAGTCAATACGGTGGAAGAATTTATGAACTCAATCGTTTATCCAAAAATGGCAAACCCACCGGCTGCTGTTTTATTCAGTTCGACGCTGTAAATGTGGCTGCAAAAGCCATACGCCATGAAAACGATTCGTTATTTGTAAACAGAAAAATTATTGTGGATTGGGCAGTACCCAAAAATAAATTCCAGCAGCCAGAAGTGAAAAAAGAGGATGAGACAAACGAGGATTGTAAACCAGATATTAGTGTTATCGATGTTGAGTCCCAGGAACAAAAAGATGATGACAGTGTAACTGATGTAAAAGTGAATGAAAAACAAGACGATGAAGACAGTGACGAAGACAGTGATGAAGATGTAAAACCAAATGACATTAAATCTGAAGATTCTGATGACGACGATGATGATGAAGAAGAAGAAGAAGACAGTGAAACAGACGTTAAAGTTAAAGATGAACCTCAACAACCACGACAACTGTCAAATGATGTAAATGAAGGTAGAACAGTTTTCTTAAGAAATGTTCCTTTCCAAGCAACAAATGAAGATCTTAAAAATTGTATGAGTCAATTTGGACCTGTTGTGTATGCTGTAAGATGCATCGATGAGTTAACTGAACATCCTAAAGGAACAGCATTTGTTAAGTTTGTGGTATGTATTTGAAGTCCAAAGATTATTTTATAAGATGTATACAATACTATTTACTGTAAATGACATTATTTTTAGAATCCTGAGGATGCTGAAAAATGTTTATCCGCTGGTACTGAGTTGACTCTCAGGGGACAAATCCTTGATCCTCATAAAGCACTGAGTAAAGAAGAAGTCAAAGAAAAAAGTCAGGAAAAGAAACAAAAAAAGACAAAAGATTCAAGAAATCTCTACTTGGTCAAAGAAGGAGGTACATAAGAAATCCTTTTTAAAGTTTCTTATAATTCATGAATTTGAGAATATTTAATTATCTTACATTACTTTTTTGCAGTTATTCTTGCCTCATTACCTGCTGCAAAAGAAGTCTCAGCACAAGATATGGAAAAACGTTTAGCACTGGAAAAATGGAAGTCTCAAATGCTTCGTAACCTTGCTATGTTTGTTTCAAGAAATCGTCTTGTTTGTCATAATTTACCTCCATCATGTGATGATAAAGCTTTGCGACAGATATTTCTTAAATATAGTGGTCCACAAGCTTGTATTACGGAGGCTAAAGTAATGAGAGACCTGAGAAATCTTGATGATAAGGGTAATGCTAAATCAAAAGAGCATGGATTCATCACATTCACACGCCATGAAGATGCTCTCAAAGCGCTGAGAGCCATTAACAATAATCCCAGTATTTTCACACGTCAAAGGGTTAGTACTACAGAATTAAAAATCTTTAATGATAAATGCCTTATAAGTAATATGACTTATCATTAATTAATGCTTATTTTTACGAAAAAATAATCCTTTATCAATGTGTAATTTTCAGCGACCAATTGTATCTTTTTCAATCGAAAATCGTGCAATGATTAATGCCAGAGCCAATAGATTGGAAAAAAGTAAATTGAATAACCCAAATGCGAATAAAAGAGCAAATAGCGACAAAACTTCAGATGCTGAACCAGACAAAAAAAGACAGAGGTTTGATAAAAAATCGAAAATGAATCGTGATGGAACCATGTCAAAACAGTTTGTTGGTACTGAAAGCAAACCTGGGTCAAAAGCACATATGGGCAAATTTTTCTTACGAAAACAAGCAAAGATACATAACGAAAACATAAAAGAAAAGAAAAAGCAAATAAAATCAAAAAAGCAATTAACTGAAAAAATACGCGATCAAGCTGCAAAAAGACGCGATCCAAAGGTATTTATTTCAAACAAACTTTTTGTTAAACATAAAATAATTTCATCATTTTAATGTTAATATTTTTTGTGTTTTAGCCAAAGCAGGGCGCCAAAAAGGACAAAGACGAGATGAACTTTAATAAAATAGTAAACAAATATAAAAATCAATTGGCGACAGCACAGTCGCAGGAGCAACGCTCAAAATGGTACGAGTCAAAGTGATTTTGACTAGTTTCATGTTGTTCAGGTTTACTTTTGTAAATACTGTACATATTATTTGTTTGAACTAACTTTCTAAGCAATTTCCTAAAGAATAGTTTTTAATAAAAGATTGTTATAATAAAAATTTTGTGTAATATGACTTATACCCAATTCACTCTGTCCTCGCAATAAATTATATTGTATCTTTCTTATTTTATGTTACATCAATCAAAAAAATACATTGGCCAAGTTTCTAAAAACTCCATCATTTATCAAAAAAATTCAGTTGGATTAAACATCAATTGCTTTTTTTATGTTAAAAGCTATAAAAAATTGAATAAAATTAGCCTGAGTATTTTTAATTTGTTTGATTTGAAAATATTATTAAAAGGTATCTACAAAGGGACCTTTAATACGGGTCCGTACCATATCACTCATTCAGTACGTCATTATGCCGGCAGTCTAGCTTTTGCATGTATAAGTGTTTACAATTGTAGAACCGCTCATTAAAGGGCCGAGACGATTACATGCTACATTCTAACCGAAAAATTGTTTACATTCATTTGACACTCGTCAAATTTTAATTTTCACCGATAATATTGAATTAAAGGTAAGAAAATACGTTATAACCTTGAATATCATATTAACGATTATGATATAACTTTTCAAAATAAACTTTGTTTATGAAAAAATGATTAGTCAAATATTTTTATTATGTAAATCTGAATTATATCACTTGAAAATTTAATTTTTACAGCACAAAATGGACAATTTTCCAAGACTGCATCCAGTAAATAAAGATGCTCGTCCAGCTTGTAAAAAATGTGGATATCCTGGACATCTAACTTTCCAGTGCAGAAACTTCATCAAAGTCGATCCAAACAAGGATGTTGTTTTGGATGTAAGCAGTACCAGTTCAGAGAGTGATGATGATTATATCACTCCACTGATTGAGTTGAGAGAGCAGGAATTAAAAGAGAGTTTGGAAAAATCTAAAGAAAAAGAAAAGAGTAAAAAGGACAAAAAGAAAAAGAAAAGGAAGAAGAAGCATAAAAAAAGTGAACGGCGCAATGATTCAGACACAGATAGTTCATCTGATTCCGAATCTGATTCAGATTCAAGTTCAGATTCTGACCACAAAAAGAAACACAAAAAGAAAAGCAAAAAATCAATAAAGAAGAAAAGAAAACATCATAAAAAACATCATAGCAGTGATAGTGAAAGTGACTCTGATAGTGATCATCACAAAAGACGTCATCATAAGAAAAGAAAACATTAATTTGTGCCGCATCATTAAGTCAATATTGAGAAAAGGCTCTAATTAATTTGACACAAATGGATATGAAGAGATATCTCATTAGGACCAATTAATTTTTTAAAAGACAATCAATTTATACATTTAGCTCTAATAAATGTACTATTTTATCTCATATATTTTTTACTGATTATTTTATTGTAATTTTAAATGTTTAACAAATATGTAACAAATATTTTCTTGTAAAATAACTTAAAAAATATAAATCTTGAAATTTACATTGATATAACATGCAAATAATATTTCTTAAGAATTTCTTTTTGACATTTCAAGAAATGTTCTTTCTAGACAAGTTAGTGCAGCACGATGCAGTACAGGTTCAAGCTTGTAAATTTTGTGTTGTCCCTGAATTGGATATTTTACAGGCAATTCAAAAAAGTTATCACAAATGAATATGTAAGGACTATCGAGTTTATCATCTGGATGCAGTTTGTTGTACTCTTCTTGAGACAAAACATCAGTTACAGTAACGCAACCGAGAAGACAACCAGTTGGATATGATTTAGGAAAATACATTTCATTTTCACCCTTAAGTTTATACATTCCTTCTACATTTGCTACTTCTTGTTCATTTGGAGTTTTTGAAGCAGAAGCGATCCAAAGTCTACCTCTGTGAGCAGTATACCACGTTCGCCCTTCAGTTCTTTTTATTCCTCTAACGAGTAAAGATGCATATGGTTGATGCATGCTGAGACATACACCTTGGTCGGATATTTCTAATAAACCTTTATCTTGGACACGATTATTAATAAAATGATCATCTACAGCTTTTGGAACTATACCTGATTTTTGAATATGATTTACGTATATTGGACCTTCAAATTTTTTGGCATTAGAATTAGATTCAGCAAGTGTTTTGCTAATACTGCTATCATTTTTATCTTGATTTCTAGTATCCCTAATAGAATTCATTTTATTGTAAAGCTCCATCGGGTCTTGTCTTTCTTCTATAACTCGACCCATCATATCAACAGATAATTTTTGATGCAGTCGTGACAGATGCTTCATTTCCTGCATATTAGATTCCATTTCTTTCCATTTTTCACGCTCCTCTTTGGTCATCCATGTATTGGTGGACTGAAACCAATCACTTTCATCGTCTATAACACTGGTGCGACTGGCACAATTTTGATCGAACTCCAATAATCTGTCTCTCAGCTCCAATGACTTTTGAGTCTGTTTTGCATCCTTGGGAACTTTGTACTTTTCATCGAGATAGTCAAATTCTTTAGATACACCGGGTGGTAAAGAATAATCACTGTAAGTAACCACTTTTCCACAGAAGAAACATTCTCCTGGGCCTTCGCTGCTGCAAACAATTCGACCACAATTGATGCAGTTGTTGACCAGAGGATGCTCGGTTGCTTCACAATCGCACAATTTGCGAACTATCTCGTCGGATTTGTTGCTCTGTTTCTTTCCTTGATTCCTATTTCGCTTCCCCTTGGGGGGCATTTTTAGACTACGATGAATTAAATTTCGATGACAATCACAGATTTCGCAGTGTTGCAATAGAAACTTTTAACACAACCAAGAGTATGCAATATAAATAGCGGACACAATGGAATGAATCGAATTTTATCGGCGAGCTAGACGGAGGTGCGTTGATCAACATTCACCACTGTGTAAGGTTATACAATTGAATGATAAATAAACCGATCTTGTCTGCTATCTCATTCATTGTAATAATTGTTTAAAAATTTCATTAAAAAAATTATAGCAAAAATAATTTCAACGATATTTTAGCATTAAAAATGATTGTAAATAAATCACCCTTAATTAATTTATTACTTAACTAGAAAGCAAAAGATAAAAAAAATCAATTTAAAATTACCCCTCGGCATGTCGCTTATCGATTTTGCCGCTAAGCCAACTTCGTGCGCTGCAAAACTCGTCATCTGCTCTTTGGTGTGCGCGAGCAACGTCAGTTTAACGTAACCTCAATTTCGAGGTGCATTAGGAAGTTTTTGCTTGCAAATTTATCCAAAAATCAATCTGCAAAATGTCTGCGTGGAGAGCTGCGGGTTTGAAGTGAGTTTGTTATGAACATTTATTTCATTATCAAGCTTCATCCAGATGAATTTTATTCAGAAATCTCTTTATTTCGATAAAAACACATGCAATAATAAACTACTGCTCCACAGTTATGTAACTGTAGAATCAATCATTTTTCCACAAATATGCTTGATTATCATCCATTTAGAGATTTCCACTAATTTCGATCCATTTTTCACGTTTTGTTTAGCTACATCAATTACTCCCAAATTGCTGCCAGGCTTGTTAGGCAGGCCCTGAAAGCCGACCTGAGGGTCGAGGCTACCAAGCGCGATGAAGCCAACGTGAGATTCACACAGTGGAAGGATGGCAAACCAGCGAGTATGTATTATTCACTTTATTCAACAACAATAGTCAGATCTTTGACTAAATCTCTTACTTCGAGCATAGCTCCAGATTCTAACCGATGACATTATTGTGAAAAATCTTGTCATTTTCACCATTTTGAAAATTATTTTCTATTACAGGTGAAAAGTCGTAATTTACTTGGTAATGGGTTTTAGTAAGTGACACCACAACTTTATGTTGTGGATATTGATTACTTGAGTGTTACCCATTGTGTTTACATTTTTTTTTACTTATGCATGATTCAATGTTTTCCTTATTATAGTTTTTATTAATACGATCCAATTGAATCAATCAATAACTCAATTATTTTGCCCTGAGTTTAGAGATATTTAGCGCATGGTTATTTTGATGATATAGACCATCAATTTTTGCAAAATATATTCAAAAATTGATATTTTTGACAATGCTATTGCCTATTTTATGATATTTTATAAAATGTTTTTTTGCATAAGCCTCAAGTGTAAACAACACATTTTTGTCAGTAGAAAATTGTCTATTAATATATTATTTATAAATGAATGTTCTAATCTTTGATTTGTTTAAAAAAGGAATGATTTCAAGTTAGTTTTTACTTGTCTTATAATAAAAATATTCATTTTTATTTCATTTTGTACAACTTTTTTACTAATATATTTTTTCAGTCTTCCATACATGGACAATTACTAATGATTTATGATATTTTTTTTACTGTTACAGAAAAAGACACTGTAGCCTAAATGGATCAATTCTCAACTAAATAGTGCAGAAAATATTTCAATTGTACCAATCTGATTGACGTTATGATTCCATGTTACTTTATTATTTACAATAAATAAGAATTTATTCAAACTATATGTTCTGTTTTAATGAACTAAAACTATTGATCTTTGTTTCATATTATCTGCCAATCTGCCCTGAACAATGTACTGAAAAAATTGAAAATTTTGAGTAAATTGGTGAAAAATGGTCGCTAGTTATTTTTAAATTTAAATACAAATACATACCAACAAATTCTGAAACCAAGTCATTGTTACCCTCGCCCTTCATTGATCCAGTTATATCATCATTTTCTACCATTGGTAAGAACAACTTTATAAATTCTGATGAGTATGGAGGTGATATTGAATCTAATACCTATTTAATTGGAAATGAATTAATCAATATTATTTGAATATAATGAAATAATCAACAATAACAACTAAAATATGAACACATTGAACATTTATTAAATATTTACCTCCTTGACAAAATATCTGATCAGTGACATATCAGTGTCATCTTTTTTCCAGCATTGTGTCATGTATGAAACAACAGGTACTGCACATCCTTCACACAGTAGATTAACCATTCTATCGATCAACATCTTTTTCAGTTCCAATTGCACTAATATTTCCAACTCATCCTGTTTACTTTCAAATAGTTTTGTAAAAATTCCAAGTACTTGTGGGTGTAACAAATAATGGCATTTAGCTACTTCATCTAACAAAGCTAAATGAATGGGACAGTGTTCAGTACATAGTTTGAAGTACGACTTTTCCATCACAACGTTTTCAACCCATTTGATAACTCCCAAACTTACTACTGGAAATCTGTTGAGAAAATTCAAAAAATTTATTTTCATGAAAGTTTAAAATCTAAGAATTTGAATTTTGAATATTTACCTGATGCAATCATACAAGGTATTCACTTCTGCAATAAGCTCCATAGATCCTTTAATTGTATTACATATATTATGTACCTTTTCTATTGCCTGAGATGTGGCTTTGAGGTCATCTTTATTAATTCTCTTAGGTGCATTCTTCTTACCAGATATTTCATAAACACTAGCCGCATAAGCCAATAAATGTATGTATTTAGGTTTGTAATCAGGGTTAATTTTAACTCCTGGTTTGAATAATGCATCAATTAAAAGCTCCAAAAGCTGAGGGTTTCTGATAAGTTCTACTGGTGGTGGTTTATCTTCATTGTATTTTTTGAATAAAATAGTTATGTCAGCTGGATTAAGTGAATTTTTAGATAACATTGATGATAGAGCTTGACAAGCAGCAGGACTACTTGCAGCTCCATTTAATGCCATAGTAATAGGTGTAACATCATGATGACTAAAATATTACATAAATATACTATATTATATAATCTTAAATATAATATATTAAAAAATCAATAAATAATATTATCAAATACTCACGCTTTTTGGGCACACTTTGTAATTTCTTGAGATAATCTCTTCATGATATAACCATTTTTTGACTCCTGAGCCAGAATGTGTAATAATACTTGACTGTAGACATATGTGTGTTGACCATGGCACACCATTTTCTAAAATTGAAAAAGAATGAAATATTTTCATTATTTAATTCAAGCGAACATTTCAGTTTTTAATCGTTTATACTTACAGCGCACTCTTGAGAACTGCGTTGCCAATTTGCAGTATCTTTAAGAAATCCAGCAATAGCAGTTTTTAATACTCTTGAAAATACCTCAATCTGTTGGGCTGCTGTAGATATACTGGTAATTTCTCCTTGATAACCAGCATCAGAAATAAGCTTAATTGTAAAATTTAACATCAAGCAATCTGGATATTCTTCAGCCAGTTTATAGATAAGCGATCGCCAGGTAGGATGTACAATCATTTCAGTCAACCAATCAGGGGTCTAGAGAAATAAGCAAAAGGAAGATTAATTGAAGCCCTTAGAGTATTAGACATGCATCAATTTATTTAAACATACCTCTCCCTCTTCTGTGAAAATTGTGTCAGCTTTTTTTGGTTCAAAAGTTTTGATAATCATGTCTCTTAAATTATTCTCCACCATAGCTTGTACCTCACCCACTTCAACTCCAACGTCAATCAGCCATTCGGCTAAGAGATTTGTCATCTGAGCGCATGCTGTATAATTGAGAGATAGCAGCTCTATCACAGTTTCTGGATTTCCTCCAGTAGTAAAATATCTTAAGTAAAAAATTCATCACATGAATAAATCATAATCGATAAACATAAATGTGAGAAGAAAAAGAAATTGTAATTACCTCTTAAGTTGTGTGAAAATACCAGGTTCCATGATGTAGTCAGGCGTCTTGAATCGTTCCAGACACTCGTCCAGAACCGCTTGCGGATTTTCATTCGCTTCATCGTCGACAATGTCGTCTTTCATATCGTCCCAATGGGAATGTTCCTCGGGAAAATTTTGCTCCATGTTTTCAATCGTAAAGAAACCGTAAAAAAGTAAAAACACCAAGTCTGGCACTAACACAAGATTAATTGGATCAATTCACTTTTAAAATTGTTTAATTGTTTAATCAAATGAACGCGTTAGTGGCGGCGCAGTCACTATATAAGTCTCGATAACGAGTTTTCAACAATTTAATTGCGAAAAACTGCAATGTAAACAAAATCCAACAACAGCAGCACGATGTTCACCGAACGCGCGCGGCACAACAAGTAGAAAAGTATATATAAAAAAGAGAGGTTACCTCACCACCGCACTCGGACGGCAACTAAAGTAAAACAGTAAATATTGTGGAGTATGTGCTCTAGTCTGCTATCGGTTCGTTCTCAGATCGCAGCAATGGCGTGGGTCGGCACAAATGTGGTATTATGACAGGTCTTTGGAATCCAAAATTTCCATTTTAATGAGTATTTTTAAGATCGATCGAAACTTTTCCCGTTATAAAAATTACGTGTGTTACTCAAGAAAAATAAAAACTTGAATTGTTACTTAGAGCTATAATTTTGATTAATTACGTCAAAATATAAATATATATAATGCGCGATATGTCGCCATGAATTACGTAGATGGCGCACAAGTCCAAATTTGAGAATTTCTCACACATCTGCCAGAACTTCGCAACATTCGGTGAAAGTTACACGTATCGAGAACAGTTTTTTCGAGCTGACACGGAGCTGCTGCTCAACGTCGCAGCTAATCTCATCGTATCCACGAATCGTGTTGCATCAGATTATAACTGCATCTCGCCTCCGAAGAAATTCAAACTTTCCGCGCTCCCCCAAAGTGTGCAGTAGTGGCCAGACTGCAGTCAGCAAAACTGCACAGGTGTCGGTCACACATAAGTGCATGTGTGTGTGTGTTTGTGTGTATTATAAGGTGTGTGTGTAAGTGTGCATTGCAGTGAACCTCCATCATCAAGAAGTCGCGCGCACGGCGGCAGTTTTCAAAAGGGTATAACGAGATAACAACAACAACTTAAGTAAGCCGCAAGATGCGCCTCGACCCGGCAGTCCAGCGCGCCGAGGAGTTGGCCGCGCGCCACCCCGAGCTACAGCAGCAGCAGCAGCAGCAACGCATCGTGCGTCTGCGACCCGAGCGATTCATGCAGGAGGACCACCTGACCCATCCGGAGCGCGAGTGGCTGCACTTCCACTTCGGCGGCGCCGAGGCGGCCCGCGACAAGCACAGCATCATCGTGACGCCCCTGCAGCTGGTCGGCACCGTCTCGATGGAGGACGACGTGACGCAGAACGACTGCATCGAGCTGCTGCGCGAGCTGGCCGCCAGGAAGCACAATACGTTCGACATGAGGTATAACGTACAAAAGACATTGAACGAAACAACGATCGAAGTTTTTTTTTGTTTTGATTTTGTTTCTTTTGTTCTTTTGTCTATAGCACCAGGAGTATCTTGCTGCAGTTCGCCGCCTTCCAGCCCAAGATCTTTCGGGCCGTTCAACCCGAGAACTCGCCGGCCAACTCGAGCCTGGGCCTGTCGATGGACTGCTGGGTCAAGTACTACGCCTTCAAGCCGGATCACAATACGGAATACGAAGGTAATACGTCAGTGAGTTCGCGTGTGTGGGTTGTGTCGTAATTAACGTTTTTCTTTAGCCCAAATACGGCACGCGTGTGCCTTTCAAAACAAATATATATATATGTGACGCAATGGGGGTAATTATAATTATAGAACTTGGTCTATGATGAAGCCTCATATAAGCTTTTGGCATACGTCGAAAAAAAGAAACTCTTCTTATCGCATACCACACAATAAATCGATCACATTTTAGAATCATAAATTAGAGATAAATAAGATATCGTATCGCAATTACTGACGCTTTTATTTATTTATTTATTTATTTTTTTTTTGCAGGCGTCGTGAAGAATCTGTCGCCCACCTCGATCGGCCTCAAGATGAGAAATTTCACCAGCCTCTACGTGAACATCGAGAGAGACTGCAACAAGCACCAAGACGAGCGTCCTCCAAAAAAGTGCTGCAGAGTGACCAAAGACGAGATCATTAAGTTCAAGTTCGTGAAGTTCGGCGTGCATCCGCACAGCGTCTTCATTTACGGCAGCATGGTATGATCGGGAGAACCGTGTGCACAGGGCGCCTCGACGTTGATCGTTGGATGGTACAAAAATTGCACGAAACTTAGCGAATTTAACAGTATTTTCAGAAATAGATAACGTTAGTGTTTACGTATGGCAAATGATCGATTATTGTCGAGTCGAAAGGTGTATTGCACTCGGAATTGAACGTATACAATCAGTTTAGCGATGCCGAAGTAGCAAATTGATTAGATATTGATTCCAAAATAAAATGATGTACAGAGAGATATAAACTTCCAAGAGTTCACAAAGTGCATTTTTTTGCTATAAAAATAGAAAGAATATTAGAATTTAGAAAGAGAAGCATATTGATTAGATTAAATTGTAAGTTTCAGAGTCTATTTATTATGTTGCATAAGTTGAAAAAAGAACTGAGATGGTTCTATTTGTTATAAATGTAACGAGCGATATTCGATTTTCAATGATTACGTCCTGTTCGCTCGAGTTTCTTCTGTGTTCATTATTGAAATGTTTACCGTTATTGCAATAAGTTGGAATAAATGTTGTGAATGTTACAAATAGTTATAACGTCGTTATAATTCTTGATATTTATAACAATGTTGTCACGATGATCGTATCTGCTGTTATTAAAGATTTTTTAGCTACAATTATTTCTGAAGCAAATATGTCAATCCGTTTCTTGCTGCAAGACTATCAATCCAATTACATGATTACTTTGTAATGGTATGCTGAAATCGCGAATGAGTTTTTCCATAATTTTTGATTATTTAGCGGCATGGAAGAGTGCATTATTTAATTCATCATACTAATTAATAATTTATTTCCATTCAATCAACATAGTAAGCCCGCGCAGTGGTCCGCGGTCGATCAGCAGTCAGTCGAATATACATACGGTCGGTAATGCATGATTTAATTTGTTATATGCATTATTCTCGAAATCAGAGATTAAATTTAAAGTTGAATGATTTCGTATAGGGATTTAAAATACTGTAAAGCATTGATGTTTAATATAAAATAATTTATTTTCACATTATACATTCATAATACATTATCAATATACATTGGGTTTTCTTGAAATTCTTGGTAAAAATCGTATTGACGGTAATCAAAGTAGTATAAAATGAAAATGGATCGCGTCCCGCCAAGATTATATATACAAAAACTTAATCCAAAAAAAACGCGCTCGCAAATACTTGAAATTAATTAACTTAAAAAAAAATTATCTCCTATGAGATTCATAATGATGATTATACGTAATAATAAATGAATATGGTATAGTAATAAATCTTTGGTGCAATCGTCGTACACGAGGCAATGTAAATCGAAGCTCGCAGAGAATATAAGGGGTACATCGATGATATACCTCGTATAAAAAAGGTAAATGGACAATGGCAGAGATATTATAATTAAAACGTATGTACAAGTAGAAAAATCTAAATTCGCAAGAGCTGCTCCTTCATCATCGCGTTAATTATTATTTATGTATCTAAAATACAGACATTATTAAACTCACTAGCCTCAACGTATTACTACTTTTTTTTTCCTGTTTTTTTTTCTTGTCCCTCTCGATCGAAATTTCGACATTTCCCCCAAAGCAGCGAACATTTTATAGATAAAATTTATTTACAATTGGATTTCCAACGATAAGTGGAAAATCACGATCGTATCTTACATTAATTATTAGATGACTCTTCTATTTTTTTTTCTAGTCCCCCATCCCACATTGACTATAGTTCTTCAAGCGACCAAAAAAAAAAAAGAATCAGAAGGTATACAACGAAACTGGATTGTCGTTTTCTTCACACACACAACACACATGCTATACATATAATTATTATAGAGCAAGACTCGATTGGAATCGGGTTTGGTTAATCGCTGGTACACATTCGCACACTCACACTTTTCACACACGCATACTTGGGTATACAAATTACATTTTTATGTATCGGCTCGCTCCCCAGGAACGAGCTCGGCATTGACTCGACACAATCCTAAAAATTCTCTACTTTGTGTTTTCTTTACAAGCACTGCTGCTTCCTCTGTACCGACAACTCGGCGGACGCGACGGCCATCCACTGGTTCACGTCGGTCCTGTACCAGGTCAATCCCAGCGAATACCTTCCGTTGAGATTCGCGTGCTGACAGTGACTGAACCACCAGCCGCCGTGATAATTGGCCGCGCAGTCGGTCGAGCTGATGTCCAAGTCGCGATCCTTGGCCGAGAACCTCATGTTGTTCTGATAGTCCATCGCGTCGGTGGCGTTACCGCTGTAGCCACCGACCCTCAACCTGTAACCGTTGTCCTCGCTGTCGACCGAGAAGTCCTCGTAATTCGCCACCCAGTAATTGCCCTCGATGTCATTGAGCTCCACTCTCAATCTCGTGCAATTGTCCCGACTGAGCCGATGCAGCGCCTCGTTGCCGGCCCAGAACTCGTTCATGGGCGAGCCGAAGCCCTGCGCGTAGTCGTTCCAGCTGCGATCGAAGTCCACGGTGCCGTCGACGCGACGGCCCACGACTA
Source organism: Trichogramma evanescens (assembly GCA_902732785.1). Classification (NCBI taxonomy): domain Eukaryota; kingdom Metazoa; phylum Arthropoda; class Insecta; order Hymenoptera; family Trichogrammatidae; genus Trichogramma; species Trichogramma evanescens. The sequence continues at coordinate 28,808 of CACVKI010144435.1, forward strand.
TCCAGCCCTTCCTGCAGGCGGCCAGCAGCGGTGCTCCGGGTCCGGGCGCGAGCAGGGTCAGACCCTCCTTCTCCTGGCAGTTGCCGGGCAGAGCGTCGACCATCAGCCTGTACTCGTCCTCGACGTGCTCCAGCTCCCTGGTGAGATTCTCGACCCTCGCCACGTCCACCCCGGCCCTCGCCTGTTTGAGACCCAAGTCCTGCAGCTGCTCGAGACTCGTCTGCTGCGCGTCGGCGCGTTCCTGCAACTTGGACGCGCTCACGCTCAGAGCTTGCGCGGCTCTCTGGAGATTGCCGAGATCGGCGCGGACCACGGACAGATCGGCGGTCTGCTGCTGCTGCTGAACGTCGAGACGGACGAGCTCGCGTTTGGTCAGCGACTGATTGGCCACGAGACGCTCCTCCAGAGAGGACAGGGACTCGAACATGTGCACGACGGACTGGCCGAACTCGCTGGAGACTCGGGCCGACTCGGTGACGTTGCGCAGCTTGTCGTTCACGCGGCTGGACATGGCCTCGAGAAGATTGAGACGGTGGAACAGCTGCTGGTAGTCCTCGGGCTCGTACACGACTCGCTGCAGCTGCACACGTTGACGACGACGACGATGACTCTTCTTGGCGCTGACTGTGGCTCTGCGCTCGAGCTTGGCTAGACGAGCCTCGAGACGTCTCACGGCGCTGGGTAGGCGGGAGTAGACGTGTCGCGTGTGGTGAAGCGTGGCTACGTCATCCTCGGACGACGACGACGGTTGGAAGATTTCGTTCTTGAGGATCTCTTGGGAATCATCCTCCTCCTCCTCCTCCTCCTTGATGTCGGCGGCGGCCGTTACGATTTGCGGTTTCTTGTTCTTCTTCGTGACGACGAGCTGGAGTTCGCGTTTGTAGGACTTCAGCTCGGTTTGCAGGGCAGTTAGCTGGAATCAGAGAAGAGCGAGAAAAAAAAATCGTTAGTTGGCTCCGTTCAAAGTATAAAGTTTTTTTTTATATTTAAATTAGAGGAATGAATGCGCGAGTAACGTAATATCGAATCGTAATAGAATACGTCAATTAATTAGCGTATTTAAGTCAACGAGGGGCCGATCGTGCTTTATGCTAAATGTTTTATGCGGTTTGCCTCTGTACTAAAGATGATTAATGCCATAAAGATGTTACTACCAACTCATCGGTTAATTTGCAGTACATGCAGTAAATTATTACACTTTACTGTACTCGATAAAATGAGAGATGCGCTCATTGCTAACTGTCATGTTTATGTGGTTTTCTTATCAATCAATTAATTGAAAAATACTACAACAATTTTACGAGACAACCATTTCTGTACCATATAATTTAGCATTAATAATCTATATAAGACCTTACTTTTATAAGCAGCTATAGGATCTAAGCACGATATCCAAGTTTAGATCTACATCTAATACACGTAGGCTCTATCCAGCTCTGTGCAGTCTACTACCTCTCTCGTGTGCATCGCGTGGCATCGTTATTATCATATGGTAAAAATAGCCCTTTTTTGCGCAAAACCGCACTATGAGCTTATTTTTTTTTTCCCCCTATATATTCTCTCTTTTTCTTTGTACTCGCCATGCTGCGCACGTTATATGCACACATACATACACGCGCGAAAGATAATCGTTCGATCGATTGGCTAACTTATTCAAGCGCGGGAGATTTGTTTCACTCTTTTTTTCTCTCTCTCTCTCTCAGGCAGGCAGGTTCACCCTTGCCTATATGTACGTACACACGTACACACTGCACACTCGATACGTGCGTTACGTGGGTTAACAAAATAGTGTATGAAAAAAAAAAGAAGAGAAGAGAGAAAAAAAATGTAAAGTAAAGAATTGAGCTCGTACACACACGTGTGTGTCAGCTTGCATGTGTGTGTGTGTGTGTACAGTAACTAGAAAGGGATAAATCGAGTTTATATTTATATACCGGAGCGAGAGAGAGGAGTAGGCGGTGTGGCAGGCAGCAGCCCCGCACGAGTAGCGCATTGATTTAGGCAGCTGCCTCTACCAATACTATACTCTACTAGGCACAGGCACACACACACACACTCTTTGAATAATATGGAAACGTGACGTGCATAAAATTCCTATATATTATGCGACGATGCGATATCAGGGCCACAGGTGACACACAGACACATACGGTATGGCAGACAGGGCCTGCTGTAGCTTTTTTTATTTCGCGTGCTGCACAGTCGACATTTTTTTAAATTTAATTCGCGCGAGGGCGTGTGCGCGATATTAGAGAGGTGTAGAATAAATAAAAGAAAATATTTTGACGAGGATAAATTGCACTCGACGCCTACTCTGTCAATGATACGATTGGGGGGCACGACGATGATGAAACAAACAAAGCCTGCGCAGTGTTGAACTATCGCTCGTCGTGTTTATTCGATTTATATCATTAATAAATATAGGCCGATATCGTTTCGCATATAAAAGTCCGCATATTGTGTATGCTTGCCGTTGTTATACCGATGCTTCCTATTATCGAGGAATATACATACGTAATCGCGTGTGATGCATTATTATTCGTTTCTCTGCAGAAGCTACAGCAGCAGCAGCAGCAGCTCGTTTGCGATTTTAACGAAGGAGACCCGCGACGCGTAACGCGCGGCGCGTCGTTCTCTCTTTATGAATTCATACACACAATCGATCAATTTTACGTTATATTATATATATTATACGTATACGAGGTAATTTTGCCGATATACGTAACAGAAATGCTCGAAAAATCCTTTACATACGATACGCGGCGGTAATGTAACAAACGAATAATAATACGAGGAATGCATCGGCCCTTTTGTACCGCGCGGCGCAGGAAACGAATATTCGCACATATCTATCTGTACTCGTATTCGGTATATATACGTTCGCGCACAAACGGCTGTTTTTTTGCAACATATAAATGTAGGATAATAATGCTGCCGAGGAGTCTGTGTTGTAATATATATAGGTAGGAGGAGCTCAATTTCCTTACAGGTAGTAGTAGTAGTAGTATGTGTGGTGGCAGTTGCTCGCGCGCGTGGGCATGTGTGTGTGTTATATACGTGTGCATTATAATGACTCTACCTCGCTCTGCCTCTCTGAAAAAAAGGGGGGCCAGGTGTGCGCCAGCAGGCCCCGAGGACGATGACGCCAGGCCAGTTTTATATATACATGTATACCAACGTGTATAAGCGAGCCGAGTCCGACCATATGTAGGGCTTATGGTCCTTCTTGTTTTTTTTTTCCTCATTTTTTCCATTCAACCGAGTGCAAAATTATTATTATATTATATTCGAGGGCATAACGCACGCGAAAAATTTTCACCACTCTTCTGCACTGTGTAAATGTACATATTTTAATATATCGATCACGCGCGCGCCTACCTATCATCTGTCGAATTTTTACGTTTTTATATAACGAGCCAAACGCGTTGCGCTAACGGAGTTCGCGGATTTTGTTTCATTTTCATGTATGAACATAAATATTCGGCATTCGTACGATACACGTGAATACATTACGTGTGCGGTGCATGTGTGTAAATATGAAAAATTTCCAGAATCCGTTTTAATCTAAACGTCGCAGCTTGACGTTTTTTTATGCACGAATTTTCAAATTATTATACTATTCGAGCTTTTTTTACGTGAGTATCGGTAGAAATAGGAGAGCCATGACCCACAGAAGGATCGCATCAATATCTAGGTTACAAAAAAAAATTATAATGAATAAATAAAGAATGAAAACGATGGTTTTGCGTGAAAAATCGCGTAAATTTCAATATTGCCGTATTCGTCTATATATGGGCTATATCGTGTCATCGGTCCCACCCTCTCTTGGATCAAAGTTGGAATTTCATTTTTCAAATTTTATTCAGCTTTATAAGGATGAATATGAAAAAATTGTTGTAACATAATTGACAAATTTGAATTCCTGCTGAAATTTTACGTAAACAATCATGTTTCAACAATTTTTTCATATTCACCTTTGGGGAAGCAGAATAAAATTTGAAAAATTAAATTCCAACTTTGATCCAAGGGGAAGGGGGGACAGTTGACGCGATATGACCCATATATAACAATAAAAAAATAGACATCCAAAGTGAACTCTTCCCTTTACGTATACATTACATCCAGAATATCACGCGGCGCGGCTGCAATTTTCATAAAACGACGTCCATCAAACATTCAGCAACGCACACACGTACACACAACGAGCTGGATTTGGCCTATCCTATATATTATAATATATTTTTCGCAGCTCGCGCGACTATACTAGACACGGACACGTACACGTGTGTGCCGCGCATTTTCCGAACGAATCGCGCATAAATCACTCCTTATGATGCTTTACATCTTGCGCAGTACAGTACATGGTTGAACAAAAGGGCCGCGGCACGAGCGTACGTACTTTCCTTTTATCTGAATTATTATCGTTGCAATTTGTCTGCTCCTCTACACGCGGTAAACTGCGCGTGTGCGTACATTATTGTGTGCAGTGCACTTCGTTTTCTCTCTTTCTCTCTCTGTACTTTGCATTAATAAAATAATCATCGAGGAGGCAAAATGATGACGACGCGCGTCGTCCAGCGCTTGCATAAATATGTACGCAGTCATCGAGTATATACAGCTCTTATGTATGCGCGTAAAACGCGTGTATAGAGGAATGCAGGCGCAATAACATTAAGGAAATAGCGATTCGGAAGAGGCGATGCGCTCGACGCTCTCCATGAGTTACCTCGAGCGCGAATTCGTCGTGTCCTGTATTACAACGTTGATTTCCGCCCCGATGCGCCTTTATTATAATTTTTTCACTTCCACCCCCTGTACAATTCTAGTTTCTTCATTTTTTTTCTCTCTCTCCCTTTCTTTCCTTTTTTTTTTTGTTTTACCTCGCTTTCCTTATCTTCCTCTCTGTGCAAAACTTATCCAACGTATAATAACAACGGCGCGCGGCGCGAGGTAATATAATGATAAAAAGAAGAAGCTGCAGTAGGAGAAAAGGAGCTCGCGCTGCAATAGGAACAAGAGACGTCTACACCGAGCGGAGAGAGAGAGAGAGAGAGAGAGAGAGAGCAAAAGTATCAAAGGATCGTTCGAGTCTCGAGACTCGCAGCGCAACGTATCAGGCTCTCTCTCTCTCGTGTATATATAAACGTGAACTTTTTCTAGGCAAGGATATAGAAGGGAAGAAAGGAGCAGCGAAACTGGGAGCAAAAGGCGAGTAGCAGCAGCAGCAGCAGCAGCAGCAAAAGCAGACTAATAAAGGAAACGCAGCAGCAGAAGCAGCACAGGGCACAGCTGCTCGGCTCTCCTCTCGTCTATACATGTTATATGCTATTGTACCTTAGGCTACGCCTCGCGTACGCGTGCAAACCTTCTTCTTTTCTACTCTTTTTTAAGTCTACGTCTGTCCAAAACTCGCATAGTTCATAAAAGTCGAATATAGATTGATTAAAAAAAAATATCGAACACTTTATCATAAGCTCACGCTTCGTGCGATTAATCGTCATAGTGTTGTATGTCTCTGACACATATAGGCTCGACGCGCGCGCGCGGAGCAATAGATACGAGCCCAAAGCTACTCTAATTAATGCTCAAATGCATATTGAATGCCACCGCTCACGCTTCTCTATATGGTTTATGCGTGTGTGTGTGTGTGTGTGTGTGTGTGTGTGTGTATTATAGTCCAAGCGCAAATTTCAAAAGACGCGTATTTATGAATCGCCAGTTGGCTAGTATGCGGCGTACTATATCCAATCGTGCGAGCTCGCGCGCTTATGCTATGCTTGTGTGCGACGCGCGACGCGGCTTTCGCCAGATAACGTCGAAAGCTCGACCGAGGCAATATTATCATGCCGCTGCCGCCGCGAGTTTAAGCGAGGATCGTCGCTCCGCGGAGCTCTGGCCGTGCAAAATTATCGAAACGGCGCGCGCGTGGCCTTTAATGCGGCTGATTTTTGGCATTTAATGCGCGTCGCAAATAGCCAGCAGCGAGCAGCCCCTGGGATATATACCTGCTATAATAGAGGACATTTTGGCCGCAGCGACGGCGGCGGCGGCGGCAGGAGGAATACGTTAACGATTCTCGCACCCGTGCATCGCGCGCGATTTTAACATAAATACCGTCGATTTATTTGAGGGGGGGCAGCGGGCCGTGTATACAGCGCGGAAAGCAGCGCAGCAGAGATTATAATACAAATTTTTCAGTTTTTTTTTCGTTTTACTCGTAGATTCCTCTGCGGGCAGAGCAGCCCTGATTTAAATCACGAATTTGCGGTATTACGCAGCTATTAATCGGCAACGATTTATTTTCTATATAATATATACCCGGAGTAATTGACGCGCGCGTTTAAGATAACTCGGATCGCTCTCGAAACTTTTGCGGAGAGAAAACTCCGATGGGGATATCGCTCGTGCGTAGCAGTACCCGACACAACTTTTCAATCTTTCGCACTCTTGCTCGCTCGACTCTCGTCTTTCGTACTACTATAAAACATATAAATCTTCGTCTCGTTTTCTCGTGATTATATTGCGAAGATTTTTCGTACATATATATATATAAAGGTATAAATCCTATCCCCCGTATAATAATTGCGCAGCTTGACTTTTCGGAATTCTCTCTCTCTCTCTCTCTCTCTATCTACCTACATATATATTTGAGGAAGTAGAAAAATACCTGAGACGCCACACCGTCCATATATTCACGTACGTATACGTATGTATGTGTGTTCAGGAGCTCCGAGCTCTGCGCGCCGCGGTGCGTTTAGCAGCTGCCACAATATTTTTTTTTCTCCTCTCTCTCTCTCTACCTTCTCCCTCTCTCTTATACCTCTCTCTGTGTTTGGCTCGAGCGCGAGCTCCCTTTTTTCACCTTGTGCTTATATATACATAATATAAAATCCGCACGCGGGCAGGTGTCCCTCTGCTCGAGCTCCGCAGCGCAGAGCCGTGCTCGTGTCGCGTAAATCGCTTACACACACGTATAAGCGCGAACACATAATATTAACGCTCATACGTGTGTGTAAATGTATACTCAGGCCAAACGCGCGTAATGTATTCTCCTGATTTTCTGCCTCGAGACGGCGACGAAGCGCGAGCCAACGTTTGAGTAATTCATTACGTTATATGTGGTATTATGACGATGATAATAATAATAACCCGCACCGTCGGTCCGAAGCTTAACCGCGAATGCATATATATATTTCTCTACCTACGACGAGGTAAAAAGTCAAACTATCAACCCTCGCTTTTTCTTCCTATTCTTTTTCCGTAAATATCGCTTGTGTACAGATACCGATGCAAATAATGTGTGTGCGCGTGTGCTCGCGCAGCTGTGAAAATTTATTTCGATTCCTCGCGACGCCGCAGCGAGCGCGCAAGGACTATTTATTGTATTAACCGAAACAAAAAAAAATCGCCTAGAAAAAAAAGGAGGCCTGCGCCGCCTGCCACTGCAACTTTCGTCGTAAATAAATATATATTATACTCGACTGCCGCCGTCGTCGTCGTCGTCGTCGTACGAGCTGCAGTGCACCGTGAACATAGCTTTTTTTCTCTCCTGCCTGTGCAAGCACCTCCATATATAGTGCACCGCGCCGCGCGCGCGAAATTGATGACCCGCTATACGTCTATATCTGTATATGTGTTTTACGCGTGTACACATATACATCATTCATGCGAAACTATACACACACAAGCACTACTAACATTTAGGAAGAAGCGTGCGTGCATACAGGTAGAGAGAAAAAAAAACGCAAAAATAGGAACGAAAAATCATGTTTTTCATCATATCATACAAGATGTACGTAGCTCGCGCGTTTTAGCTTTTTATATATAATACACACGTACACGTGGGTAGTAGTCGAATAAAAAAAAAATTGTCAAGAGCCGCGTGTATTCGTACAGTATACCGGACAGTATTTTTTTGTTTTTCGTCCCTTTTTTTTCGTACGCTAGTTTTCTTTCGTGTACTCAATGTTTTTTGCGAGCTTTACATACATACATATACATACATACATACATACAGCAGCAGCATACATAGAGGTATACGATGATTTTTTTATTTATTTTTTTTATTATTTCACATTATACGCCCCTCCATACAGATACAGTCGCACACACGTCGCGCGCATAGTAGTAGGAGCGAATTGTAAATTCTAATTAACGAAACGCATTATTCATACATGTAAATTATATACGCGCCGTTTCGTATGTACGCGTACGCGTTCGTTCGCTCGTTTGCTATATACTAGGGCTGGCGAAAACTATATTTATTATTATTTTCGCGAAATTAAAAGTGCGCGCGACTATTTTTTCTTTCTTTCTTTTTTTTTTTTGTATTCAGGTCGTTGTCTCGTCGTCGACTCGTCCGCGTCGTCATGACGTTTGATCGAAAAGTTGTCGCGCGCTGAAAAATACCTATGACGATAATAATAACTCCCCCGCATGCAGGTATATATATATAAGTTACGAGAGTTGATATAACGCACAACTGCGCGCGAGGGGGTGAGAAAAATTTAATTAACGAAGCGTCGGAAATGATAATAATAATCATATAAAAAGGTATGAATGGCAAACGCGTAAACTAGCGACTCATCTTCATTCCGCGGAAAAATGTGTATACAGCCCGTGTCAGATATCCATCCTTCTTTCTTTTTTTTTTTTTTTTCATTATTATTATTCTTCTCAATCACGAAGCGGTGATATATCATTTCTCTCTCGGCTCGTTCAGCAGCAGTTTTTCGCATCATTAGTATGAATCTCTCGTTCTCCGCTTATATATACATAAACACGTCGTATTATGAATTCCAGTATATATCCGAGCTTTTTTCCTTTTCATTCGGCCGTATATTAGTATATAATCCTTAAAGCGAGATCGTGTCGTATCGGGGCTTAATACCAAGATTATTATTATTATCATTCGCTTTAAACCGAATTCGATAAGTGATGTAAAGTCATCGCGCGCATAGGTACGACTCTCGCTCTCCGGTATCGAATAAATATTAATGCCGCTCGCAGCAGCGGCTCAAAGTATCGAGTTTATATACTTATATAATATAACATCGGGCGCGCGCGACTTGATTCGGGATTTCGCACTGTTACTACGCTACACGCAGAGGGAGAAACTGGAGAAGAGAGAGAGAAAGATTAATAGTTCGGTAGTATAGTATATAAAGGCAGCAGCGATCGAAGAAAAGCTCGCAAGTTTCGAAAGCTCACACAGAGCTTTTATTATTATCGTTATTATCGCCGCCGCCGCTGCTGTGTGTATATATACTAGAGAGTTGGTGCGCGCGGTTATTATGACTATTATCGCTGCCTTCTACCTGTGCTAAACTTCCATTATACGGCGCGCCGAGTGTATATCTGTATATTTATTGTATTATATACACCGGCGGCGGCGTCGGTGGCTATTGTACGATATGTACCTCTCTCTCTCTGCTGCTTGCGAGCTTTGAAACTTGCTCACTCTCTCTCTCTCTCCTCTTCGTGTCTTGCGTTGCGTTGTATAATTGATTTACCATTGTTAGCGTAGTGAGCACTACTACTACTCGTATACTGCGCTGTGCGCTTAGCTGGTCTCAGCTCTCTCTCTCTCTCTCTAGCTCCTACTTTTCTATATTTATGAATGTGTGCGCAGCGTGTATATATACACACGAGCGATAATCGTACGCGCGTATTTACACTCGGATTTGTCCAATTATGAAACAAACGAGTCGTGTAGTCATAGTCGCGCGCATCGTCACACATTTTCTTTTCTCCTTTTCTCTCGCTTTGTTTCGTGGTGCATGCGCGTCGCGGTAAATGAAAACATCTTTCGCGCAACCGTTTGAATAAACGGTTATACGTACGTATATAATACCGAGATGAGCGCGCGCGCGCGAGTCAAAGGGATTTTCGGAGTGAAACAAACTTTTTATTTTGCACCCGTTTGTGCGGGTGGTACAAAAAATTTGCGCTCGCAATTAGTGCCGCGCTTGGACGATCTTTGGGAGGAAATGGGTTCACGTTTTTTCGCTGTAGGTCTATATGCACAAGTGACGTATTATAAATAGGAATCAGAGCGAAAGAGAGAAGGGAGAAGAGAGAGACGAATTCGACAACGATTGAGATAGGCTGCTTGACGTTTGACTCTTTTTTGCTTTTTTGCTTCTGTTCGCTGCAGCAGCAGTACCGAACTACCTATATGTATGCAGCCAAAGTTATATATAATAGCGATCGCGAACATATGTGTAGAGAGAAAAGAGGGTAGAGATAGGACGACGACGACGTCGACGTTCCGTGATATCGATTGCCCCTTTTTTTTCTTTTTCTTTCTTTTTTTCCAACTCATTCTATACCTGTACGCCAGAGAAAGTAACCGAGCGGATCAAGGGATGTTATATAAACTTCTTTTTTAGACCAATTAAATCCCAACTGTTTGCGATGTCGGTTCTCTCTCTCTCTCTCTCTCTTTACCCCACTTCTTTTATATTTTTCCCTCTCTCTCTCTCTCCCTTTCACTCAGCTTTATTTCATTTTTCTTTCATAAAGCGATATATCGATAATTAGTCACTTTGCTATACATAAAAGCGGCCCATATATAATATACGGCGCGGCATACATAATGTATCCGATATCGAATATATATATATATATATTATACCTCTACATTATGAATTAGCTTTCAAGACCAATAGAGTGAAAAGTCAAAGGCAAAATTTTACGCGCGCGCGTTATTAGCGCGAGTCGAGCCGAGAGTGCTGCACTTTCTATCTTTAGTTTATATAGCGCAGAGCTTGCACGCTCGCGCGCGGACCCCATTACGTCACACAATTATATCGGATTAAATATTTTATTCACCAAGTTACTTTATGATAACGTCCGCGCGGCGGCAAATCAGGTCACCTTTGCCCGCGCGCGATCAAAAGCGCGAACGAGAAGACGACGCATTATTATTATCGTTGTTATAATATCGAAATGCAATCGGGCCGATATAGAGCTTTTGAATTTTATGTGTGATGAGCGGCGGCAGCGGCCGGGGCGCAGAGAGTACAGAGCGAGCTTAATTAAAGTGATCGAGTGTGTGTGTGTGCGTGTAGATACGTGTATATATGTAGGACAATGCCTCGCGGCCCTTGTCGATTTTGAAGTAAATAGGTTTACACACACACACACACGTATTCTAGGTACACCGATGCGATTATAATGCGATCGAATGATAAATCTCTGCCGCACTTTGGGCCAAATGTATGTATGTATGATTATATTAAAGTTAGATTATGGCTGTGTGTTGCCCTCGCGGCGCGCGGCCTTATATAAATATAGGTCGAAATTCATCAATGACATTTAGCCTTTGTTTCATTAATCAATTTGCGCGAGCGTACACGTGCGTGCGCGATCCTTTATCCTCAATTTTAAGTACTTTTGTATGACGCGTGTACGCGCGGCTTACTCCATATCGCCGATGATTGAAAACTATAATTGATCTCTGCGACACCGAAAATTGATGAAAACGTACGTAGTGCGGTATCGATTATGCACGATTTCTATTCTCTCACCTGACTGGCGAAATCGTCGATCCTGTCGGTCCTGTCCTCCTCGTCCACCCTGATCCCGGCGAAACTCGCCTCCATCCGATCCATCCGGCCCTCCAATTTGCGCGCCACGTGGCCCAGACCGGCGTAATCCGCCCTCAGCAGCTCCATCTCGGCCCGCAACTTGGCTCTCTCGGCTAATTCTTCGCTGGCGTTGTTGGCTCGGAGCACCTCGCCCAGCTCGGCCCTGAGCTCTTGCACGGCGTCGGCGAGCCAGCGCAGACGTAGCCGCTCGTTTTTAGCCTCGTTTTTGTTGCTGCCGCTAATGTCCAAGCCGCCACCACCAGCGCCGGCGTTGATGTTGTTGCCGCTGGCCGGGAGGGCTGAATTTTGGCGCAGATAGATCACCTCCTTCCTGCAACGACACACAAGCACACGTTATAAATGGATCATTGTTTATATATTTTCGTAAGAGAGAGAGATGATTAATTGAACGTGCCAGCCGCATGGCTCGTGTATTTTGTGACGGAGCTTCTATATTCTCGAAGAGCAAGATAATGACTTTAACCATTTTCTCATCGATAAAAACCGCAAAGGCGCCAAGCTTACATCGAATTTTTACATGTCATTAATTGCCATTTATCTTAAAACGCCAATGCCTGAATAGTAATCGTCGTTATATAGCAGTAGTGCCATTATATATATCGCTCGAAGCGTTTACAGAGCTGCGAGCTGCGAGCTTCAATTCAAATATTGGATAGAGAATTCGGCGGCCTATACACAGCCACGAGGCTTAGCCGCAACAGATCAAACGCGACAATACAGACTCTCTCTCTCTCTCTCTCTCTCTTGAGCTTGCAAGATAAACACTGCCGCACCACCGCCGGTGGTGGTGGGTGCAGTAGTACAACAGCAGTAGTAGTAGTAGTAGTAGTAGTAGCTGCAAGTCGAGTTCGGGGATCTGTGTAACAGCTCTCGGTTCTCTCTATATGCATATAACGAGACCTTTAATATAATATTCGTACCAAGCCCAGAGCTGCTGCTGGCTGGGCTCGAGTGGTACAACGCAGAACGACGAATCGCTTCTTTGTGAGAGAGACGTAATCGCTTTATATATTGTTATTACTATTATTACGTGTATAGACGTGCCGACAAAGGATCGTCTGTCGTGTCTTTGCGCTGCATATATATTATTACAGACGACAAAAAGAAAAAGCATTCGGAGCCCGGGTGCTTTTATTCCGCAGTAATGCATCCTTGTTTATACTTACAATATAAGAATTAGAGCTTTTCGCGACCTCGACGCTCGCGAGCTTGCGAAATCGGATATTCGCGCGAGCTCATAAATAATTGAGAGGGTCGTTTTGTGTGCCATACGCGAGGCTCTCTTCGAGGATTTTAGCATTTCTTCTCGCGACTTCGCAGAGTGAAAAGATCATTCCGATCGGGAATGGGATGGCCTCGCGAGTACGAGTGTATACAATATATATACGTATTTATAAAATACCCCAAGCTGCTGAGATGCAGCAGTGTGGACTTTTTAGAGTGCCACGCGCAGAAAAATCTTTCGTTATACTGCTGCCGCTGCTGCTGCCTAGCTACAGAACGAAAAGAGAGAGAGAGAGACACGGACTTTTTTTCATGCGCAAGGGTTTTTAAATATAAATGTCAAGTACTCGAGGGGGGGCAGCGGCATAAAGCATCGCAGCACTAGTGGCGGTAGAGAGAGCCTCGCGTAACGAAAGACCTGAGTTTTATATATACCTACGTACACACACATATAAATTTTCGCTCGCTGCGATTTATGTTAAACGGCAAAGGTCTCCTCGCGAGCTTTGAGTCGAATTAAAAACCCTTGAGACGAGAGAGAGAGAGAGAGAGAGAGAGATATGGTGTATGGAGGAGGAAGAAGGAACGACGCGAGGCGGGGGTTATATAAAGTGGATTGTATACCGCACCGAGGAGAAACGGAAGTACGAAAAATGCACATCACACACACATACAGACAGACACTACAACTAAAGCAAAAAAAAGGCTTGAAAATACTTATTACTAAGTAGTATATAATAAGCTCTATATACTCTATACTACTTCGGAAGTCAGTCGGTCCCCGGCTCTCTTTCTCTCCCCCTTGGGGTACTCCGCGCGCACGACTCTCTTCCTCGCTCGCTCGCGCGCGGCCAGTAATTATAATTATATACGCGCTCGTGCAAAAGTCGAAAGGAAAAAAGTAACAAAAAAAAAAAAAAAAAAAAAGAGGACAGACAGAAAGGAAGAACGAAGAGCCTCTGTATTAAGGAAGTTAGTGAGTAAAGGGCGGGGGATCGAGCGTGCAGGGGCCGTGTGGTGGCCACTTGTACATCCTATGCTGTGTATCCACGTGTGTATAATGCACGAGAAAAGCTCCCCTTTTTCATCCTCCACTTGCACATATCGCAACGTTAACGTTACGGTGGCGGAGCAGCGCACATATAATAGATCTCCTCCCTCGAGTCGCTCCGCACACAGTAGCTCTGTCTCTGTGCGGTTGCTATTTATTTTTCGGCTTGACTCTCCGTGTGTGTGTGTGTGTGTGTACGCATCTCTCTACGTATGTGTACGCTCGAGACCGCGAAGCGACTTGCGAGCCTTGGCTAACTCTGGGCTTTGCTTTCTTTTTGCCGCCGCTCGCTCTAGAGTGTCTCGCTCGAAATTTAATGAAATCTCCTCGGTAATGAATTGAATTTAATTCGTGATTGTGCGAGTCGGAGCGAGGAGCGCAGAGAGCGCAAAAGTGTAAAGTTGGTATATATATTCATATATAACAGCTGCTGCTGCTGCCCAAGCACGTGACGCTCTCGCTCTCGCGCCAATTATTCATCGCTTAAAGTTACACTTTATATATTAGTACAAAGTGTATACTTAATATATACGGGGCTAAATTAATTAATTGCCGTTCACACACACATTGAGCAGAGAGCATTAGCAGGCAGTTCGATCGAGAGTTAAGAGAAAAAATGTTATAAAAAATTTAAATCATCGGAATCGTAATGCGCCGAACACTCAATTTATACTCGCTCGCTCGCTTGGGATCGTTATTTTAACCTTTTAATATGTTTTCTCGCGAAATTAGCGCGGCCTCGATTTAATGTCACGCTACATTATGTATTTATAATAAATCGAGCCGCGCGTTTCGCAATGTATATCTATAGGTCGCGCGTGTGTGTATGTGTGCACTTTAAAATATGTGTGCCACGGCAGCTGCTGTACCGGACCCGGCCAGTAATTGGGTATGACATTTTTTTTTGCCTCTACCTCTCTATCTATACAGCGAATATGTAATTTTAATTCGACGATGGTTTAGAAGCGCTTCGAATATTATTTATATATTTTTTTTTTCTTTTAATGAGGTACCTCTCTCTCGAGTGTGTGGTACGGTTTTTTTTCGTTCATCTCTCCACTGCTGCGCTCGCTCGCAAGAAAATATAAAAAATAAAGTGAAATAAAATTGAAGAAAAAGATAGGGAAAAGCAGCAGCAGCAGCACAGGAAGGACATCCTCCTCTCTCTCTCTCTCTCTCTCTCTTTCTCTCTCTCCGGAGACATATTCTTCGCGCTTGGCCGACATACACGCTGCAGTGGCTTCAAGTATTTTATAGGACTCTCTTGACTACTTATAACTGTGTGTGTGCTGGTGGGGGGAGGCTAACATGTGCACTGCTGCTGCAAGCTCGCAGCTCGGCTCTCTCCTCGTCGTCGACGAAGGCAAAAGTTTACGGCTCGACTAAGCTGGACAATCAGAAATTACGATATAGCCGCGCGGACTCGTACATACATGCGACCATATGGTATAGTATATATAGGAGGCAAATATGGTTGAGCTGGAAATGCATGCATATATAAGGCAAGCGCGAATACACGAGTCTTGGTCCTACTTGACCCCTATCTACCTGTGTTCTTCCTTATATAAATATGTGCTATATGTAACGCCGAGAGAGACAGAGAGAGAGAGAAAACCTAGGCGATGTCCTTTGGGGATTTTCGCGCAAGCCCGGCGCGATAGAACTGTATGCTCACACAGACACACAGACGTGTGCATATACGAGCTGGTGGTGACATTTCACGCGCGACTTTTACATATATGTGCGTGTATATGGACGCGTACATACGTACGTGCTGCTGATCATGCAAACGAAAAAATTGTTCCTATGCAACAGAAATGAAATCAGCATACATATAGAGCGGAAATAGCAGCGGTTCGTTGTTGGTAGTGTCGAAGCTATATCTATAGCTATACCACTATAGTTCAGAGTGCGTCCGGAGCTAGCGCGAGCCCCTCGCGCGTACACTCCTGCTTACCCACCGAAAATAAAACCAAAAAAAGTAAATGTTGGCTAAAAACAACTTGGTTTTATGGTATAGGCATCGCTCGATCGATGCGAGAAAAAATTCGCTCGGCTTACGTATGGCTGTTTCATGTTAATAAAAAAATAATAATATAGGCTGGAGAGTCGAGAGCTTTCCATAAGCTTTTTTTTTTTTAATTACTCGAAGTAATATAGTGTAGTATAGGCGCAGGGGAGGCTTGGTTCGAGTATTATATAATATAGAAGGAGCCCTTATGTATGTATAGCTGTTATCGCGTCCTCGTAATTTTCGTTAATTATTATCATCGTTATACTTCGGAGGCTCCAAATGTCATTATAAATATTTCACACAAAATTTTATATCATTACGTAGATCGCGTGGTGAAGCTTCACCACTCCCCCGTCGATGACGATGAAAAGCTCCGCCGTCAACGGCGTATGTCGACTTATAGCTCATACACTCACACATACGCGTCTCTTTTCATTCTCACTCTCTCTGTTGGGTTAATTAATCAAGCCTTCCCCTACGTGCGTGTGCACACATATAGGTACGCGAGCCTACAGCGATCAGTGAGCGCGCGACAACGAGGAATTCAACTCCCTGTGCATTTAATTACGCGTCGATACGTCGAAAGAATTTGGCGCGTTGGAATTTTTTTTACTCTCTCTCTCTCTCTCTCTCTTTCTCTTTTTTTCTGCACATAGCATAGATGATCCGATTGACACCGGATCAGCGATCGCAATGTGCATTGTGTTATAAAATTTAGTTACGCGCTCGTGTGTGTGTGTGTGTGCGTGCAATACGAAAGGTATGCGCGCAGCCATGGCCGAAGCATCGCAAGTGCACTCATAGCTCGTATTAATAAATCGAACGTGTAATTCTTCGCTTGGCGCGTGGGTGTGTGTGTGTGTGTGTGTGTGTGTGCTAGTAGGGGATCGTCTTGCACCTGTACTGCGACGATATTAATATACTATACAACATTTCATCGGCTATAAAAGATATTTCAGTCGAGCGAGCTGTCGCGCACAATATCATTACACGTGTGGCATGTGTGCAGCGCGTTAATAATTTTTCACGGCTAATTGAATTATAACTCGGCGAACGGGGGGGCTTCTTATATATACGTGCGCTGCTACAGCTGCTGACGGGGTGCAGGGTACACGCCTCGTCAAATTATCACGCAAGCTCTCGCGCGAGCAATTAATTCGCTCGCCGGCTTATTACATACAGGTATAGCTACATAACGAGTAACGACGAATTAAAAAGTTTTCAAATTCCTGATAGAAACGTCGGAGAAAGAGACAGAAAAAAAATTAATCTACGTGATAATATTATAACGAAGCTCTCTCGGCCGACAACGAGTGAGCTTGCGCTGCGGAGAGAGAGAGACGTTACAGTGGTAACTTTTTGTCTGCCGACGCCGCCGCCGCTGCCCGCTTTTATATAATAATACGCGCGTATATAGCGGGCGAAAACTATAATACGTAGAACTGCTGGGCTGGCTGGCCCCCATCGTCGTCGTGCAGATAGCGCGCGAGCCGGTATAAAGCCAACTTATGTCAATTTGAATAATTCAATAGGTATAATAAGAGCTTGCGCAAAACTAAACTTCCCGGGCTGCGGCGGCGGGGGTGGCTTAATAAAACCTCATACGAGCCGTGCGGAGAGATGCTGCACATTTTGTCTCGGCGCTTCGCAGCGTATACAGAGCACAGCTTTTCACTGCACACACGCGTGTGTGTGTGTGTGCGTAAATGTGTTATACCACCTCTACCGCCGCCAACGAGCGCGAGAGAAAATGAGAATGATTCCGGAGATTAGAGATATGTTGCCGTGACCGCGCCGAGTATGTGAGAGTGCTTCGCGCGCACGAGTACGCGGGTTGATAAAAAAAAATGTATAAAAGAAGAAAAAAAAGAGAGAGAGAATGAAATTTTTCCCTCTCCCTCTCTCCTCTCTTCCCTTTTTTTTTTTAAACTCAATTTCACGCTACTCGCATTCGGCAAAACGAGCCGCCTTTATAAAGAAAAAAAAAAATACGCTATTAAAACTCTCGGCCAGCGCAGAGCTGAGCTCGTGTCTCTAATTTCGGTGTGTGTGTGTATATCCGCGAGCTCGCGCGCACAAAAACGATGGGCTTTTTTTGTAAATTAATTGAATCCCCGCAAAAACATGCCCACGATAAGTACCCACTCTGTACGAGGCGATTTTGCCGTTTTACACACGCAAATACGTATAAATAGGCTTACGTACGCCGAAAAAGAGCTCGAGAGCCCGAGAGATGAATTTATGTGATAGATACGCGGTAATACGTATCGAGGTGCTGTATACAGCAGCGGTCGATTTCGCGTTAAATTGGAAATACAGCAATAAACGAGCTTCTCCTACGAGCAATACGTCTTTCCTCTTCTCTCTCTGCTACTTCTCGAGGTTCTCTCTTTCTCTGCGGTTAAAATAAAGTGTCACGTATTTGTCTTATGCCAAATAGATGAGAAACTCTTCTCGGCTCGAGCTCTCGGCTTCGAGCTCTATACACTACGTACGTGCTGTATCGGTACTACCCTTTTTTTTTTCTTCTCATTCTTACTTCGTTTCATGAGAATTGCGAGCTGCCGAAGCCGAAGTCGACGAGGAAGAGTAGGAGGTCGAGCGTAAGGTGCTCCGTACCTATGTACACTCGCTCGTTCGCTCTCTGTCTCGAGAAATGTTAGCGGAGGGCGCGAGAGGGTATATACATATACGGTATAGCAAGTATGTATACATAAGCGATCGACTGGAATTTTTTAAACTCAAGACGATCGATTTCGTTTTTCTTTTTTTTTTGCTGTTGAGACGAGGATCTCCGACGTTGCATTATACGAGAGCTGAGCTGCTGCTGCTGCTGATGCTGCTGTGTATAGAGTACAAAGCACGGAGTAAGAGTGAAAGAGCTGCCTGCGATACAAGAGGAATAATAAAACAAAAAAAAAGAAAGAAAGGAAGGTGGATGGTGGAGGAGAAGAGAGAAGAAAAATAACGAGATTCGTTAATCGCATCGCTGCTCTGGTTTTCACGCGTGTCTGTCTGCAGTATGTACTCCTCTGTATACATATACACCTCGGGCAGGAGAGCGAGAGAAAGTAGTGCAGCGTTACGCAAAAAGCTACATACGTATTACAATATGCATCGCGCTACGCGGGTACATATAATATTATGCGTGCGCGCCATGGCGCAATGTTCACCACTCGAAAATTGCTCTGTGTGTAAAAAATCTCTGGATGCCGAAAGGAAAAGCTGCCGCTGTACTCGCGAAATGATATACATGTACGTACGTACCGTATAACGCGTAATTTAATACGATACGTAGTCGCGAGCGAGCAGCACAAAATGTTTCGTTTTCTTCGCTTTCATCTTGTTTTCGTCTTTATAATATATTTTCGTCGCATATTCGAGTAGCATGCGCGCGACGTACACACAAACTTTTCAGCGTACATATCTCGTCGTCGTCGTCGTGCGCAATACGAATTTTCAAGTTTTTGTATTATGTATAATATAAAAATGTACGTCACGTGTGCAGGGGCTTGTTTGTGCATAATACACACACACACACACCGACTCATCACTAATATATAGGTACGTATATACTGCAGAGGCGTATATATATGCTCTTGAAAGAACAGAGTATAGTAGTAGAGTAGAGTCAAGCTCCAAGACGAAATTTTTTTTTTCGTGTCTGTTTGAAGAGGGGGCGAAGGACGCGCGCGAGCGAGCGAAAATCGACACCCAACGACAGCTGGCTCTGGTCTCTCTTCTCTCTTCTCTCTCTCTCTCTCTCTCTCTCTCTCTCTCTCTCTCGTTTGTGTGCTGCAGCGGCCGCGGCGCGTGATGCATCCACAGAAGCAACAAGCCAAGCAGCAGCAGCAGTAGCATCATAAAGACCTAAGAGAAGAGAAGGAGGTAGGGAGAGAGAGATGAGCTTGTGAGCCCCTCTCCACTTATGTATCAGAGAGGTATACATGCTCATTATTATACCTATATATATATATATTTTTTCGTGAAAGCAAGTTTTTAAAGCGTCAGCTGGACCAGATAATCTTTGCGGCTTGTGCTCCTCTCCTTCTCTCTCTCTCTCCCTCGCTGCTGCTGCTGCTGCTGCTGCTGCGATGCTCGCAAATATACACACAGGCTTTGCGGGCTTTATGCCGTTGCAGATATATATGTACGTGTACGGATCGAGGGCGCGTGGCACGTCGCGCGCGCGCGGACACAACTGTACGACGAAGGAGAAAAAGAAGTTTAAGCATATTGTTCTCTCTCTCTGGTCTCATTCATTCTTCTTTTCGATTCTTTCTCTCTCTCTCTCTCCTCCCAACTTACTTTTTTTTTTTGTACAAACGAGGCACGCGCGCGAGCATATATACATGTGTACGATCCCTCGGCCCCGAAAACTATTTGTTGGGTAGGTACAAACGTGTGTGCATTATAACGACGATCTTTTTGTACCAATACATAATGCACATCTCTCGCTGCGCAGCACCATCTGCACTTTTGGGCTTTATCATTATGTTACACGTATACAATATACCTTTCCCAAATTTGAAAAGGTCGCGAATATACGTATTCCTCGAGCAATCGCGCGCGCGACGCCGAGAGGCTCTTCGGAGTCGTTTCGGCAGGCTCAAGAGCTTCTCTTCTTCTTCGCCTTGCTAGATAGTATATTCGGTCGATAAGAGTAATGCATACATAGAGTTGTATAATGAAGTGCGTCGTCGTCGTCGTTGAGAATCTTCGTCGTCGTCGCGTATCTGCATATTAATGCACCCCCGCACACCGTCGCGTCGATAGTCGCGTGCATACATATCTATATACAATCATCATCGTATATACATAGCTCTCTCTCTCTCTCGTCGAGTAGTGCTAGAGCTTTTATAATCACCGGCGCATAGAGAGTGAGTAAAGGAGAGCGAGAGAGAGGATATTTATGTTATATATACTCGGGCGCGCAGCGGGCATTAAATTCCCAAACGCGGTGGCGTTGATGAGTTCTTTTCAAACCAAAAATTTCTTAATATAGCAAACCGAGCTTTACTCTCTCTCTCTCTCTCTCTCTCTCTCTCTCTCTCTCTCTCTCTCTCTCTCTCTCTCTCTCTCTCGCGCATCGTGTATAAATATATGTAGAGTATATTACGTATACTCTCGGCTTCGAGAGCGAGAGAGCTTGCAAGCTCTCTAATTTTTTCTCTCTCGTGGTGCTCTCTCGTCGCACTACTATGCGGTCGAGGTTTGAAATTTTATCGAATTTTAATTATCGTCCGCTCTGCTGAGCGTGTATAGTTGCAAGCTCGCCAGCTGCGTGCGCAGTTAGATATATAAAATATATAATTCAAATTTAAACTGTGCTTTTAATTAACGTACTCTCCGTCGTCGTCGTCGCTTTGGATCGCTCTCTCTCTCTCTCTCTCACTCTCTCTCTCTCTCCTACATAACGGATATCCAGCGAGCTTTTAATATAGCATAGGTGTCTCTCGATTCTTTAATAAAGCTCGACGCTCTGCGCGGTATACCATGGGATGAAAAAAAAAAAGACAGCCAGAGAGAGAGAGAAGACAATAATAGCCGCCCCGCGCGTGCTTTTGTTTTCGCGCGCCGGACGCGCGCGACACGCGTAGCTTTTATACACTCGACGCGCGCGATGTTCATTTAACGCGCGGGGATATATACTCTATAGGAAAAGGAATTTTTTTCGCTTACTCTCTCTCTCTCTCTCTCTCATTCTCGACGCGCGCTGCGCACGCGGAAATCGAATTAAACTCCCGGTTTGATTTCTCTTCTCTCCTCTCGCGAAGCTTAAACGAGAAACGAGGATATAGGTATACATTCATTGTGTATATGTATGTGTATGTAGTTGCTCGACCGAACGAAACGAACAAAAAAAAAGTGTGTAAGTAAGTAAGTTAAGGGGGTGTGTAAGAGAAAATTCCGCTGCAGCCGAGAGAAAATTTTCAAACACACACACACACAGCTAGTAGGTAGCAGTTAAGTTGTTTATAGGCGAGCAGCGGCGGCGGCGTGGGATGGGCGATGTTTGTTTTGTATTTATAAGAGGGTGCAAAAATTTTCTCGCAGCGTTGAGAGGCTTACACGCGCTTATATAAAGAAAGTTAGCGCCTCTCTCTCGCGATCTCGCTCTCGTCTCTGGCTCTCGATGCAGTTAAAGGAAGTTTGTTGTTTTAAGTACATATAGACTTGCCACTGGTGGGAGCTACCTAGCTAGCTATGTACTAGCTGAGCTGCTAACCATGTAAACGCCGTACAGCGCACCAGAGGTATAAATTGAGCGATATCGCCGCTCGACAGCTCTCCACTAAAGGCTATAGCTATAAAATAATACAAAATAACGTACGTACCTCAATTGTTTGATCTCGTTCTTGAGCACGATCAGCTCCGTGTTCTTCTCCATGGTGCGCTTCAGGCTCTCCTCCAGCGCGTCGTAGTCCTCTTGGCGATGCGCCAGCAGAGCCGCGACCTGCTCCTGCAGCAGCTTGACCGTGCTCGCCAGCTCCGAGTCCGAATTAACGAAATCGTCGTCGTTGCTGCTCGAGGCGGTGACGACGCGCTGCTGAAATTCGGCTCCGTCGACGCGGACGACGGCGACGATCGTACCGATCGTCGCGGCTCGAAGCAGCAGCAGCATCACTGACACGAGCTTCATGGTTCGAAGAGCGGCGATAAATTATCCCTTGCTAATGTTATCTTCTTTTATTATTATTTTTTTTAATTTATCGATTGGAAACTCGTAGCACAAACGCGAGACACAACAACAACGAAAAAACATCAACGGTCGAATAAACGAACGAACAACCAACGACGAAAATCAATGTCGATTTTACGAACTGTTATACTTGTGTATGCGGTATATACTCAAATCGGCGAGTAGCAGTAGTAGCAGTTAAAGCTGGAGCAGCGCGAACGGCACGTCCTCATCGCGCAAAGCTTGACTGGCTTATGCCGCTGCCGAGCGAGCGAGTCTCTCGAGTAACATAAAAGCCCGAGCGAGCGTCTCTACCTATATATATATATATATATGTGTGTGTGTTGAGTGTGTCTGTGTGTGTGTGTGTGCAGCTGCACAGGTCGGAGAGGGTATATATAGGTGGGATATACACTGAGAGAGGCACGCAACGCACGAGTCGCTCGCTCGAGCCGACGACGACGACGACGACGACGACGACGACGATATATAGCGGCAGGTGTGCGCGCGCCTGCCCCTGCTCCAACAGCAGCATCAGCTCAGCACACCTCCGACCGACCGCGCGCTTCAAGCTGCGGCATGTGCACACACGCGAGAGAGAGAGAGAGAAAGAGGGAGAGGGGCATATAGGCATATTATATACCGTAAGTCGGAGTCGTGTGTGCGCTGGTGTGTGCGCATGTGTGCAAAACTACACAGTCGATTGGCAAAGTAGCAGCAGCAGGACGACGACGATCATGTGCGGCTCGTGGCTGCGCTTCTTGTGTGTGTTGTATGTATATCGTATTATGCGTTATTTGTAGCCGCGCACATGGACCGCGGGGCCGCCCCGACACTTTTATTATAATGTACCATACACATTTTATTCCTTCTCCCTTTGCTTCTTTGCCTCGTATTATACACACTTTTATAATGTAAAACAGAGTTTCTTCTGCGGCAGCATCTCGTAAGTTTTGCAGGGCAGCAGCGGCGCAGCTACCGCTGCCTGCCCTTTTTTCTTTCTTCGTTCTTTTCTCCTCCTTCCCCCGCAATTTTTTTCTTTCTTCTCTCTCTTTTTCAGTCATAAGTACGCCACGCGAACGTGATGTTATTATCTAAAAGAAAAAGAGAGCGAGTGAGTGAGAGAGAGAGAGAGAGATATATATATAGACTTGGTAAAAAAAAAGAGGGGCTGCGGGTGACGCGTGCGGATCGCGCGAGGCTCGTGACTCTCGGCTTGCTAATGCTACCTAAAAAATTTTTTTCTTTTTATTCTTCTCTCTCTCTCAATTTTTGAAATTGAGGTCTCCTTGTGCACACACATACACACACACACACACACACTGCCACTTGTTGACTTATACGAGAGAGAGAGAGAAAATACGCTTGCATAATTATGCATTATGCATGATACAATCGTGACAGCGATCCCTCCCTTTTTGCAACAAAAAAAAAAAAAAAAAATGAAAAAATAAATAAATAAAGAGTAAAAACGCGCGGGCGAGCGATCTCTCGGTGATTGAAAAGTTGATGCTTCGTGCGCGCTTGCCTATAACACGTCAGAGTCGATATTTTTCGTGAATTTTAATACCACCCCGCTCGCGCTTTTATATCCCGCTGCTGCTACCGCTGTGCTATCGCTCGATGGATTGTAAAATTTTTCCTTTCTTTCCTTCCTCCTTTTTTCCCCTTTTTTTTTTCATTTTTTTTTTTTTTTTTTTTNTTTCGTTGTTACATATTTAGTAATGGAAGCTCGAAGTAGCAGCAGCTACAGAACTGCACTTTACTTTACGCGCTGTACGAGCGGCGGCACGCGCGCAGCCGAGGCCGATACTACTACTACTACTACACCACTATATATACGCCGCGGCGGCGGCGGAATAAGGGATTGAATTTTGAACAATCGATATTAACTTTTCACGATACGACGACGACAGGAGCGTCAGACTCGACTACTGTGTATATGGCATGTGTAGTATTGTATATAATACATTATTATATATATATATACAACAAAACAGCCCGCGGAATTATTATAGGTATACAGCAGAGCAGCGTCGTATAATACAATAAACTAAGCTCGCTCACGCGTGTAACGGGGGAGAGCTAGCGGCGGCAGTAGCAGCAGAATATATAGATACCAGAGAGAGTAAAGGATGCCATCGTATCGTGGAGCAGTGTATGTGACACACTGACACGTGTGTGTGTGTGTTTGGGTGTGTATCGGTAAATATTATATCGAGGACGAACACACAAAAAATATAAAAAAAGATATATAAAAATAAAAAAAAGTATATAGAGGGGTAAGATAATTTCGTGCCGCGAGAGCAGAGAGCCTATCTTTATACACGTTATATACCGGCGTCCTACATCATATATAAATATCGCATCGATTCCCTCCTAGACGCAATTTGCAATATTTGCACTCGCTGCTGCGGCACAGCACACAGTATATGGCATATATATATATATATATAACAAGTAACTATCGCACAATAAAATAGGAGAAAACTGCCGGTGGACGTTATGTATCGTACTATATATATACGTATACGAGGGGGTAAAAGAGAGCTCTAACTCGCTCGTGTGCCGGCCTCCTCTCCGACTCTCTCTCTCTCTCTCTCTCTGTACCTAGTGTGTGGCCGCGTGGGTGCAGTTTCGAGAGTGAGGCCAAAGGTAAACAAAACAAGTAACGCCGCCGCCGAGATATACATCCTTTATAACAGGGGCCAGAGAGGAGATATAAATGTATACATATATGTATGCGTCTGTGCGCAGGTATTATTATTATATGTATGCGCGTATATGCTCACTCAGCCGCTCTCATAGAGAGAGAGGCGAGAGAGAGAGAGAGAGATCGCAACCCTGTTATGTATGTATGACCTATTTCATATCAGGTAGGATAGTCCTTGGCTGGTTGTTGTTGCACAGTTACTGCTGCTGCTTATTGTGTGCAATGTGCATATTACACACACACGGTGTGCGAGGTTAATTACCAAGCAAGGCCAATTACCCTCTGCACTCGAGGGTATATTGTTTCTTTTTTATCTTTTCTCTCTTTTCCAAAATTTGACCCATTATCATATCCACAACCCTTCGCGCTCTATATATTAACTACATTGTTTATAAAAAATGAAGCTCTTGCGATCCGCGAGCGCGACGTTGCGTAGTAGAGGTGCACGGCTGAACGCGCGAACGCACGACCGAAGCCCGTGAATGCACCGTCACGTCTATATATATATATTCGCTTTGCAGGATGCGATATATACACGCAGTGTGCGAGCAGATTTACGCGGAACAATAAACGCGATTCTGGTGCTCGTGCGCGGGGTATTGTGTCGGAGCGACGTAAATTCGGACGAGCGATTTCCGATCGATCATAAGAGATTCTGTACAACACGATTCTCGTGTTGGTATTACACTCGAGCAAAGAAAAAAAAAAAACATTGACGATCTCGAGAGCTTGCAGCGGCAGCCGCAGCAGGCAGCGGAGAGCGAAAAATCTAGAAATGAAAAAGCACGATTTCTCGCGCGCGCGCGCGCGAGGGCATTTATATATATTTTTCGTGTACTTGCAAGACATTTTATATATACGCCTCGATTTTTTTTCTCGCTTCTTAGATGTATACACGTACCTGCGCCTCGAATTCTCCCGAGATAGAGAGAGAAAGAGATGTACACGCTGTGCCGTTACGCGTGGTACAGGCCAAGAAATGCTAGCTATAGCCGAGGATATATATATATAAAGAGAGCTGCCGCGAGCGCAGCAAAGTTGGAGCAAAGCAAGGCAAAAGAAAAGGAGGAAAGGAAAAGAGAAAAAGAGCGCAGGTAAGGCTAATACATAAAAAAGAGCTATTACAAGCTTCCTAGCTTTATGCGTGTAACACCCTAAATATATATTTATATAGCCTGGCGCAAAAGTCGTATACAGCCTGGGTAGTATAGCGTGTGGTGGTGGTGGGCCACACGAGCTTCTTCTCTCTCGCTCACATACTGCACTTTTACCACCTTGGCGTGATATAAACCAAAAGAGAGGAAAATACATTTATATATACCTATATCTTTTCGTGTAAGTGTAATGGTGTATGTAGCGCGAGTAATCCCCGGGCCTATATAATGTTATATAAAATACGTCGTACCTGACGACGAAGCTTTCGCGTGTGTGTGTGTGTGTGTGTGTGTGCGGCAGTGTTTTTAGTCCATTTACGCGAGGAGAGATCCGCAAGTGCAGTAGTGCGGGCACGTTCTGCCCCGGCCCCCGCGTGATGAAGTGCCGCCGTGCGCCCGATCGCATCGTAAGGGCGTCATTACCCGATAAAAAAAGCTGCTCCATGCGCACACGCCGCGCAGAATGACCAATCGAGGAGGAGTATATAGAGAGAGAGAGAGAGAGGCCTTTCAAGATATTCTGCGCCTGCTACTGCTACTGCTGCTGCTGCTGCTGCTGCTGCTGCTGCTGCTCATGCTGATGATGCTTTTCGGTCTATAAAGTGTGTGTGTGCGTGCGCCAGCATAAGGAATTAGAGACGCGAAAAATATCATATACATGTATAATGAAATAGATATGGTGCTGCAGGTAGAAGACGACCACGACGACGGCTGCGAAGCGCGTGGCAGCTCGGCGGGACCGGTGGCCAATAATATTAATACGCAAAAAGATATATATATCCGTACTACGCCTTCTTCTGTGCTGCTGCTGCTTCTTCTTCCTTCTGTCTGTCTTTTTGTTTTTTTTCTGTAAAAAATTTTTTTTTAATTTTCTTTCATTTCGTCGCTCTCGGGCATGTAGTAGTAGTATATATTATTCGGCACGCGTGCGGCACGCGGCACGCATGGCTCCTCTTCTTCTCTTTTTCTTCTTTTCATCCAATTCGTTTGCAGCCGCGCCACAGCCGTCGACCTGCGTATCTTTATCTGCGCCGGAGTCGCCAAAAACCCCGAGCAAGAAGGAGAAGAAGAAGAAGGAATATGGGCCCATCACAAGCTGCTGCTGACCGATGCGCGGCTGCAAATAGCACACACACACACACACACACACCTCGTTGCCAGGCTGCTGCACACGAGCCCGGAGGCTCTCGGACAAGATTTGCAATCGGCACTTACTCGAGGCAGGTGCGAGTAAATATAGCGAGCAGCAGCAGCTCCGAAAAAGAAGTAAGAGAGTAGGGACGCGCGACGCGAGCGGAGCATAACAGGATTCTTTTTTTTTTGTGTTATACTTGCCCCTTATATATAAACCTGCGTATCCTACAGATTTTTCGACTACACATACGTACGAGTGTGCGTGCAAATGCTGCTGCTGTTGCGGCTCTGTGGTCTTTTTTTGATCGATCGATTATATCGATGATGCCGGCCCTATGGTGTGCTGCGTGCTCGTATGTGTGTGTGTGTGTGTGTGTGTGTGTGTGTGTGTGTAATGTGCAAGTATAATAAAGCGCGGCACACGCGACAGCTGCCCCGAGAGAGAAAAGAGAGAGAGAGAAGGAGACGATCGTTATTTCTTCGTTATATATTTCGTATAAATCGTTTGGATTTATACTTACGCGTATGTGAGCTGCGGAAAGAAAGCGATAATAATCTCGACGACGCTCGACTCGGACGCGAGCGCGCGTGCACGATTTTTTTACCTCTCTTGATTTCTTTGATTTTTTTACTTCTCAATGCGTGTATGCACAGAGGCGAACGACGAACTGCTCATACCTAATGCAAAAACTTTTCAACTATATTCGAGAAATTCGAGAAATGATTATTTTATTATACGAAAAGATGAATATAACGACACAATCGTGCGGGGATCTTCTATCAATAAGGTCATGATTTAATTATATAGCGCCAGAGAGAGAGAGAGAGAGAGAGAGAGAGAGAGAGAGAGAGAGAGAGATACGATAATACGTGGTACGCTGGGTGCATACTAAAAATTTGAGATCTTTCCCCGGATATCTTTTGATTTTGCGTCTGAATGCCAAAAATTATAAACGCTATTGTATATGAGTGGATAAAGTGTTTTCTTATATATACTGTCCCCTCTTTTGTTTGCTTCCTATGATTTTTTCTTTGAACAAAGAGAAGAGCGGAAATGAAAAATCACGAATCGTCGTCGTTTTTATTACATCACTGGGGTATATCTGCAGTCTATATCCACTCTTGAATCGAATAAATTAATAAAGACGTCGTGACGCGAATGCGTCGAAAGTTAGACACATGGATTGATGAAATAATTTAATAAACCAAACGTGTCGGTTATTATATTTTTATCTTTTAAGGGAATTGGCCGGAATGGGCGCCGATTTTAAATTTTTCAGTAGGAAATAAAAATGATCGATATATCGAGAATCGGGCTAACTGCTCTTCACGAATAGAATCTCAAAACCATGCCGATAATTCGATGTAGTTCAAGAAGATATGTATAGTTGAAAGTTGATTTAATCCTCCAGTGGTTACGAGAGACATTTTTACACGCGCAGCTGTCTTGATCTTGGAGAAAGCAAAATAGAGCTTCGAAATAGCCGCAACAATTATAAGATTTTTATGATGGCCCTCGATCGACTGATTCAATAATCATTTTCATCGAGCGTCTCGTCCTCTCTTTAGCCAAGTTGTGCAAACAATCATTAAAGTGCCGGAGAATTCACGCCTAATCACCAAGAGAGCAAACAATTCATCGATGTACTTGAAATTCATATTTAAGTATATCCGCAGATGTTACAGCAAAAACATTTTCTTACTTTTGTGCCATCATTTAAATAAAATGTGAACGAGTATGCGACGCTAAGGGCGATCCATCACGACTGCTCATATTTTTTTTTCCTCAAGTGATATCATTTTACTACAGAGAATTTTGGCTGGTCCAAAGCACGACAGTATAAAATGATGTAATAATAGTTGATAGTACAAAATTCAGGTAAGAAACAATGATATTGGTACAGTTTTTATTGAAATTTTACAAAAACATCTATATAATTATCTACATAAATAATTACAATTGTCAAGAAAAAAATCAGCGCATTTCATTGTTTCATTTATGATAAATTAAGATACATACGTGTATGCTAATCTCTGAGAAACTTTTCAGAGCATACAATAATTTCAAGCCATTCGTATGCATTACGATAAATAACTCATAGAAACTTGATTGTCATCTGACGCGAGATTGAATGCAACTTCGCTTACTCACAATTATGAGATAAATGCGTATTAATTATATACACAATCTTAAGAATCTCCGAGAATGGTCCGATGAGTAGTTTCTGTGAATTACATTTCTCTTAGCAGTTTAATAAATTCAGGATTATGATATGACAATGTGAGATGTTATTTAATAGGTTTTTTTTCGGCTCTCAACCAAAATTGACGGAGTACATGATTTATTCTCGCACTTGTCACATTCGTGATTTTTTTTTACCTTCATGGACTGTTATTTTGTGCTTAATCAAATTGTATTTTTGACTGTATTTCTTCTCGCACTCGTCGCATGCAAAATCTTTGTGACCTTCGTGGACTATTTTTTGGTGATAGAGCAAATTCGATTTTAATCCAAACATCTTCTCGCACCTGTTACATGCAAAATCTTTTTGACCTTCGTGTACTGTTTTGTGATGGATAAGCAAATTAGCTTTTTGTCCAAACTTCTTCTCACACTTGTCACATGTGTAGTCTTTACGACCATCGTGTACAGTTTTTAGGTGTCGAAGCAAATTGATTTTATGTCTAAACTTCTTTTCGCATTTGTCGCATGCGTAGTCTATGCGACCGTCGTGGACTGTTTTCCTGTGCAAGACCAAACTACATTTGTATCCAAATTTCTGCTTGCACTTATCACATGCAAAATCTTTTCGACCTTCGTGGATTGCTTTTTCGTGTCTGCTTAAAGTGCTTGAATCTACAACTTTTTTTTCACAAACGTCGCATGCGTAGTCTTTGCGACCCTCATGGACTGTTTTTTGGTGCCTGATTAATTTTGACTTTTCATTGAATTGTTTTCCACACGCGTCGCATGCGTTATTTTTGCGACCTTCGTGGATTGCTTCTTTGTGTCTGCTTAAAGTGCTTGAATCTACAAATTTTTTTTCACAAACGTCGCATGCGTAGTCTTTGCGATCCTCATGGACTGTTTTTTGGTGTACGAGCAAGTGCCCTTTTTGTGTAAATTTTTTCTCGCACTTGTCACAAGCAAAATCTTTTCGACCTTCGTGGATTGTTTCTTTGTGTCTGCTTAAAGTGCTTGGATCTACAAATTTTTTTTCACAAACGTCGCATGCGTAGTCTTTGCGATCCTCATGGACTGTTTTTTGGTGCCTGATTAATTTTGACTTTTTATCAATTTTTTTTTCACAAACGTCGCATGCGTAATCTTTGCGACCTTCGTGTATTGTCCTTTGGTCTCTTATGATCAATTTCGATTTCTGTCTGAATTTCTTTTCACACTTGTCGTGTACCGTCTTAATGTGCAAGAGCCAACTCTTTTTATTTACAAATCTCTTGGTGCACACTTCACATAAATAATCTTTGAAAATCTCGTGGTATATTTTTGTGTGCTCGAGCAAAGTTGATTTATTTTCAAATTTTCTCTCGCACTTGTCGCATGTGACATATTCACGATCTTTGTGTACGAATTCTTGGTGCGCAAACAAAATTGATCTTTTCACAAATTTCTTCTTACACTGGTTACATGGGTAACCTATTTGTTTATTAACGTGAATTTTGTCTCGATGTGCCATCATGCTTGATTCTAGTGTAAAAGACTCCTCACAAATACCACAAACATATTTTTTGTCATATTCGCTTGAATTATCTGTCGAGACAACTTCCTCTGATTTCTTCTCGCTTTTATCCATTTTGGTGCCTCAATTGAACTTAATTGAATCCTTCTATTAAGTACCACGGAAATTCAATGAGTGAAATTTATCTTTTGATTTTATCACTTGTTTCTTCAGAAAAGGCAACATTTAGACTAATTTGTTTGTACTCTAATATGATCAATGTTCAAGGATCTATTTTAAAATCGTTTACAATCAAATTGATTACAATTAGGATCTTAATTTATCTGTTTGTACACTTTTCTGACAATATTAGAACCTGTTTCAAATTCAAACTTGTCAACGATTACTTTAAAGAATTATTTCAAGTTTTTAAAACGTAGTTCTTAAAAAACTCTCTGTAACATCATGTAAATAGATCTTAAGTTGATATTAAAAAAGAAAGAGTATCGCGACTCCGCAATTTTTTTTTCTACAAAAAAAGTAATTTGATGTTCAGATGATGGGACCAAATTCAGCTGTCAAATTATCATTATTTATTTATGTATAAAATACATTAGTATTGCAAGTGTAAAAATATAAAATATTTCTGAAAATGAACGACTATACATCAAAATTTTACCGATGGTCAACGATTACCAAAAATTTTACCTTTTCAAGTGCACACGTTCTCGGTAGTAAATAAGAAAAAGTGTCACACCCTCGCAAATTTCATTTTGCCGTTTTTTAGAAACGCGAAAAATAAAATTCGAAGAATATTCAGATAAAATTTTAAATTGTAAAAATACTAAAAAAATATCAAAACAATTATCAGATCTTTTAATAGTTTTAAAGAAATGTAGAAATCCTTTTTTAAATCAAATTAAATTATCAAATGGTTTTCATGTTGGCTTTTTAATTGGAACATACTGTTGTTAACCATGATATTACAATGTGAGGTTGTTATTTAATAGTTTTTTTTTCGACTCTCAACCAAAATTTGACGGAATACATGATTTATTCTCGCACTTGTCACATTCGTGGTTTTTTTTTACCTTCGTGGACTGTTATTTTGTGCTTAACAAATTGCATTTTTGACTAAATTTCTTCTCTCACTCATCGCATGAGAAATCTTTGTCACCTTCGTGTACTCTACTTTTGTGCCGAAAAAAATGCCCTTGTCGTACAAATACCTTATCGCACTAGTAGCATGCGTAATCTTTACGACCGACATGAACTATTTTTTTATGTCTTTTCAAATTGCTTTTATACCCAAACTTCTTTTCACATTCATCACATGCGTAATCTCATGAATTGCGTTTTGGTGGATAAGTAAATGAATTTTTTGGCCAAATTTTTTCTCGCACTGGTTACAAGCATGATCTTTACAACCTTCATAGACTGACTTTTGGTGATGGATCGAACTCGATTTTTGTCCAAATTTCTTATCACATCTGTCGCATGCATAATCTTTCCGACCTTCATGGATTGTCTTTTGATGGAAGCAAACTCTTTTTTTGTGTAAATTTCTCTTCGCTCTTGTCGCATGTGAAATCTTTTCGACCTTCGTGGACCGTCTTTTGGTGGGAGAGCAATTGATGTTTTTGTCCATATTTCTTTTCGCACTTATCGCATGCAAAATCTCTGCGACCCTCATGGACTGTCTTTTGGTGCTGGAACAAATCTGATTTTTTTCCAAATTTCTTCTCACAATTGTTGCATTCGTAATCTTTGCGACCCTCGTGGACTATTTTTAGGTGACTGAGCAAACTCGGTTTTTGTGTAAATTTTTTCTCGCACTTGTCACATCCAAAATCTTTACTACCTTCGTGGACTGTTTTTAGGTGTCTTAACAAATTCATTTTGAGTCCAAACTTCTTTTCGCACTCGTCGCATGCGTAATCTTTGCGACCCTCATGGACTGTTTTTTGGTGCCTGATTAATTTTGACTTTTCATTGAATTGTTTTCCACACGCGTCGCATGCGTAGTCTTTGCGACCCTCATGGACTGTTTTTTGGTGCCTGATTAATTTTGACTTTTTATCAAATTTTTTTTCACAAACGTCGCATGTGTAATATTTGCGACCTTCGTGTATTGTCCTTTGGTGCCTTATCGATTTCGATTTTTGTCCAAATTTCTTTTCACACTTGTCGTGTACCGTCTTAATGTGCAAGAGCCAACTCTTTTTATTTCCAAATCTCTTGGTGCACACTTCACATAAGTAATCTTTGAAAATCTCGTGGTATATTTTTGTGTGCTCGAGCAAAGTTGATTTATTTTCAAATTTTCTCTCGCACTTGTCGCATGTGACATATTCACGATCTTTGTGTACGAATTCTTGGTGCGCAAACAAAATTGATCTTTTCACAAATTTTTTCTTACACTGATTACATGGGTAACCTATTTGTTCTTTGTGTATTGTGCCTCGATGTGTTAACATGCTCGATTCCAATGTAAATGCCTCCTGACGAATATTACAAACGTATTTTTTGTTGTCCAAAACAACAATGTCGTGTTCAATCAAATAATTTTTCGAGGCAACTTCTACACATTTCTTCTCACTTTTGTCCATTTTCGTGTCTAAAATAAACGTTAGATCCTTCTATTTAATGCCACGGAAATTTAATGAGTAACATTTATCTTTCGGTATTATGGCTTGCTTCGTCGAAAAGACAATATTTGCAGTGTTCAAGGGACAATGTTAAAATTGTTTGTGATTACATTGTTGACAATTAAATTACCGATTCGCCTGTTTACACATTTTTCTTCAAATATTTGAATCAGTTTTTTTGAGAAATTTTTCTGGCCTCCTAAGACAATGTACTTTCAAAAACTCCCTGTAAATAGATCCTTATAAAGATTTATTTAAAAAAAGGGTGATTGGCATACTACGCAACCCGCGACTATTATTATTATTATTATTTACAATTTATTAATCGACCTTGGGTTGAGATCCCGTCTGGCCGTAAAAGCAGTTACAAAGACTAATTACAAAAAAG
>CACVKI010144435.1:67464-92495 GCA_902732785.1 Trichogramma evanescens
CCCCAAAGTATATATAGCTGGGACGCGCATACGTATAATGCTTTCTCCCACTCACTCTCTGCCGATAGTGTCTCATGGCTTTCTCTTTTTGAGAGCGATTTTCATTGTAAAAGAGAAAAAGTGCAAATCCGATTGACGCTGCATACTCTTATAACTGCATTTTCAATTTCCAAAGACTATTTTTCACCGGCGGATTTTTCCTCTCGTTCGACTTGGGCGTGCTGCAATACGTATTCTCTCTTTCGCTCCACCTTTTTTTTCTTTAACTCTCTTTCTCTCGGAGAGGGCACATGCTTTAAATCGTTCGAGTACGTGCTGCCGATTGCTTTCTTCGTTTCTGCTCACGAGCTGACTTTTTGTTTTCTTCATCGTACATATGTAACCTTCAGACGTTGATTTTCAATATCACGTATATCGCCATTAGCACCTTGTTTTTGATAATAGCAAGGCTACGAATCTCATGATTTTCTTCTTCAATTATGTTGAAAATTTTTCTTCGCGACAAATGGCTTCGCCACGAAACTCGATAACTCGAGTCGAGCTCAAACTGCCAATGGCAAATTCCTCGGTGATTTTTTACAACCAACACGGAAAGTTACGTTGAGTCTGTCAGCTCTAGAGCCATCGGCAAGACGTCAGCTATTCAAACTCAACTTGGCCTTTTGTCCTTTTTCTCAACTCTCGTTTTCTTTACACCATTAGGTCGGATGCTGCTGTTTATGGCGCGCTTGCGTGTTATTAAAAATTAAAAGTGTCTCGCGTGCGAGTCCTTGCGAGCCGTAAAAACTCATGTGCGTGAGTCACACATACACACATCCACACATCCACTCATACATAGAGACAGACGAGCTCTTTCAGCTGCGGGTAGTAAAAGGCACGAAAGCTTTAATAAACTCTGGGTTCCTTCTTTCAGTGTGTGCACAGCCACGTGTATGTGTGTGTGTGTGGGTGTGTATGTGAGCGTATGGGTGCGCGTCGGTTGTTATAACTTGTGACACGAGTATAAGACGCCGGTGTAGCTGGAGCTCGAGCGCCGGCGTGCCTCCCACCCCGTTCGCTATAAGAGGGTGTCTTTAAGCAGCGTATTCCATTACTGCAGCCTGCTGCCTGCCGGGCGCTGCTCGCTTTCAGTGAAAGACTTTCCACAAGTGCCGCGCGTGTGAGTGTATGTATCCTTCAAAACCAAGTTAGCAAAATCTCGTTTACCAAGATCGCGTAAAGCCCCCGGCTTACTGTCATTAAGAAAATCATTGAAATGATTTTCACACGCTGACAACTTTATTTTGTACCATAATTAAAAGAAAATGTCCAACAAAAATGTCGCTGAGCTATCGCACCTTCCCATGGATCTGATAAGCAAACGATAAGTTTTGTTGGCAAAAACGAAAAAAAAAAACATTTATGGTAATCATTCTTAGCAGTACATCGCTTAAACCATGATAAAACAAACGAGTTGAAAACTTTGCCAGTAAGAAACTAGAAAAGATAATAAAAGCCTGGCCGGAGGCAAGGAGGAGAAATTATTCTCTCGTTGCGCCTAGGATACACGTACAATTTTATATTGACCTCGTGTACGCGAGAACGAGGCTACTTTCCAGATACTTTGTACTAGTGTGGAATTCGTCTACTTTTGCAGCTTCTCGTCGTCTTTTCTCCGCAGACGCGCGTACACCTTTTGCGCCACACTCCGTGGCGCGTTGTCCTCTTTTTCAGCCCATCCGAACCCTCGCCGACTTTTCTATCTAAACAGCCAATCTACATTGTATATTTTTCTGTTAGTTTTACTTATTCGTTTTACTTTCTTGTGTGTACTCTCGACAATGCGGTGCAGGGGCAAATTTATTTCAAACCTGCGAAACAATGTGTTCGCGAAACTCACCGTATCTTTTGTACCGCAACCAAGCTTTATTACAACGAAAAGCAAAGAAAAAAAAACACACCAATTTTCGAAAGGCGTCCAAAAGCCCAGATTATGCGCGAATCTAGAGTGCATTTATTATTATGAACCTTCGATTGATTCCGCGCGCACCGAAAGGAAAAAATCCTTCGCAGCGGTTTAGGAGCTGACATAAAAAATCACCGCGGTAAAGAGTGAGAGATAAAAATGAAAAATCCCGAGTTACCGCGTGTCATAAGCTCCATGCGGGACAAAAAAGCAAGCGCGGGAAAAGATGATGAAACGAGGAAGCGGAAGACGAATAACTGGCATCCTTTCATAAGCCTTTATGCATCGACTCAGAGAATTCTCCGAAGGACCCCTAGCCTATACTTATGTGTGTCTGCGTGCGCGCATACGAAACGCTGCAAACGGTTTTTCTTCCGCGTGCGTAGCCGCGCACGCACGGGGCCGCCAGCTGCCTTCATCCCTCATGAATACCGTGTAAGTCATTGCACCCTCCTGCAGTTGATTCCCCGGTTCGCATGACAAATGATTCGAAACTTTGGGGGTGCTCTATCAGTGAACGGCACACTCCGTGTATGTGTGGGTGTGTGTACAGAGGCGCGCGCGTGCGCCTATACTCACTATCCCCGCAGCCGCAATTCTATTACCCTCGTGAGGATTGCTCGAGCGCGCGACCATCCTAAGTGAGTGGATATAAATTGACTATTTAGTAGATTAAAATATAGATTTTATTGTTTTCGTGGGACGTTTGCGCGCGAATTTGTACCGCTGGCGACTCGTTTCGGCCGCGCGATTTATGTACCCGCGCGTGTACAGTGGACGACGCTATTAGCCAAGCGAGACTCATTCCAGCTATCCCTCGTTGGACATATATGCGACTGCACGATGATTCATTTTCAATTTCGCAGTCGTAAAAAAGGCCAACGTTACACGTATAGACTGCATTCGCTCGCACAGAGACACACACGGAAAATGAGCAAGGATTCGACAATTTTTGTCACTTGTGTTATTATTAGAAAAATTGAAAGAGATGCAAGTGAGATATCCTGGGTAAGCTGGAATAGAAGGTGCCTCTACCGCTGCCGTTGTATCTTTTGTTTCTCTTACTCGACTCGAGCTACGTTTCTCCCGCATGTCATGTCTGCCCGCATTTCCTTCGGTTTTTTCCCTACTCCCAGAGGAGCAGCGGCGGCGGCTTCGCACACAGTGCAGCTCGAGGGCTGCGCTCTCTCTCTCTACTACATTATCTATTTTCTCCTTCTTTTCTTTCACTCGGCGCTGCAGCGTATCAACTTGCCCACAGCGACCTTCCATCCTACTCTTTAAAGTATTTTCTGATATGCCCGATATTTCTCTCTTTCTTCTTCTCTCTTTCTCGGCGCAGCTATTCTCACATATTGCAATTGCGTTTTTCACTTTACACCCTATTTTTGCGCCTGCACCACCGCACGCACGCTTTTCTCTCTTCCTCCATATCTGTCGCATATCGTCCTCGTTTACGGGCGCGCGCGCGGTAGCGCCTCCTCTCGCACCCCTTTCCCCTCCCCCAACGCGATCTCTGACAAGACTGCGAAAGAGAAAGAGCGAGACTGACGTTCACGCGTATATATCTCTATGCATAAAAAGCCGATGCTGAAAGCTGCAGTTACTTTTTTGCCATAAAATACTTTACTCGCTTTCCCAGTGGCGAGATACATATTATATGTACGCCGCGCGAACCCAGCCTGCCAGTTCACCCGTTTCTTTTTTTCTCTCCCTCATTTTTTTTCATAAAAAAATTTAATTTTTCGAACGTTAAACTTTAATAAACTCACGAGTTAAATGTAGCGCTAACAAAGTTATATATCATTATTCCGAACGACTTTTTCGATCAATGAATTCGGCAGCGCGTGCGATAGAGCGTGCGAGAGCTCGCTCGAACTTTGTTTGTATTTTCAAGGGTTCACAGGATAAGCCCGAGAAAAAAATATCTCGCAAATAGAGCTCCCTGAGCGAGCTCGATTTTTCTCTCGCAGCTAGCGTAGATATATCTGCGATTATACGCACCGCAGGTCAAATAATCTTTGAGCTTGAATAGCTGCACAACTCGAGCTAATAGAGAATCCTACTTTTCGTCACGTCATCCTGCCACGCGCGCGCGCGCGCGCGGATGCATCGCGTGTTGTTGCTCGAGCTAGGCGATGAATACACGCGCGCACACAGACACCACACGAGCTTAGGATGTATCCGTCGGCGGTGCGAGGCTTCTGCAATTTCTCCTTTTATACACGCTCGTTCAAAATTTTGTTTTCCCCCCATAAATAAGAAACGAGCATATGGATTATGCAGGAATGAAAACGATTATTGTCATCGTCATAAGCTTAAACACTGCAGATATGGCTGGCGAAATTTTACCGGCTCCGCACGTAAATTGAATACACTCGTATGTATGTTTTATAATTGAAACATTGACCGAACGCACTCACACACGCAGTGAAGCTACGGTAATCGCTAGTTAAATATTTAACTTACAAACGGACACACAATAGCGCAAACACGCATACATGAACTTATGCTCATATAAAAACTAGCGTATATAAAGTGAAATCGGGCAACAAGCCCAGTTTTCGTGCGGAGCATGGGCTTTGGAACGTATTATACGCGAAAGGGGTGAGGGTAGAGAGTTTGCGCATGAAATGAACTGATTTCAATTGAAACTCTAGGGTTATGATGATTATTATTATCCGATTCATTGCCTTAGGTATACGCACGCATATAGATTTGACTCTCTCTATCTCTCTCTTTCCCTCTCTTTATCCTTTTTTAGCTTATGCCAGTGCTGCTGCTGCTGTCCGTCTCGGAAAATATACACTACACAGTCATGAGTACATGCATGTATATATGCGAGCGCATGAATGGCAAGTAGTAGAGGCAAATGGATAGTCCGCCAGCGGCTACTGTGTGCGTTCGCTCGAACAGACATACGTCATTTGGCGTTTAGCCAAACGAAAAAGATAGCGCCGAGTGTATGCGTAGCGATTATACATGCGAGTTCACTTTTTTCCTCTCCGTGGCATACATACAGTCAAAACCTTTGCTTCCTTCTCTCTTTTTTTCTCGTTTTTTTTTTATTTTTTATTTTGCATTTCCCGATTTGCGTACGTGTGCATTAACTTCAATTCGTCGCGTTCTAATTTTCTTCTTTTGCGGTTTTATTGCACTACCGGCCGTAATATATGTGCCACATTACTGTAGATAATAAAACGAGGAGCGCGCCAAAACGTAACGAAGGAATAATTAATAAGTTTTAGGGCGGCCATCCGGCGCGTATTTATGTAAAAATATCGCAGCTCGGCGCGGTAGAAGCAAGCCGAAGTCGACGTTTTCTCGATCAAATATTGGCGGTAGTGGTGATGCGTACGTGACGAGGGTCGACAAACCTCGGCAGCGATTGTTCAGACCTGTCATCGTAGTCACACAGACACACACAGGTGCGCCGGTCTCGAATTAGGGGCGTGCAGGAGTGAGCTGCGAGGCGCAAAGGAATCCAGAGTACGTTTCAATCTTTAATCGGCCGAATGAGCGAGTGAATTTCATCGATCAGTTTTCCGCAGTAGCCGCAAATGTTAAAGCAATTAAACTAAATAATTCAGCCGATCTGTATACGTCCGGGGCGCGCTTGTGTATCGTACACACACGCGTATCACATAGCGCGCCCTGCGCCCGCAATCGACTGCGATCGCTACATTTGATTATCATACGAACGCGTACGATGATTTTCCGTTGCTTTTGTTTTTATTTGGAATCGATTCCTCGCTTATTTTCCATATCAAAAGTTGGGATTCGTTTCTCCCCGCCCAATAATCAACGAGTTATAGACGAGCGAGCGAGAGCCGAGGAAATGGTATTAGCAAAATCGAGCTACACGCGCACTCGCTCCCCGCACTACCTATATATAAAGCGCCAAGCGAGCGAGGGCTTAGACAGGAGAACGATGCTCTATATAGCTCTGCACACGTCGTATAAGCGCGATCCAACACGTACGCGCCCCGGAGAGTCGTGCAGTATACACATCCACGTACACAGACACAGACACACACACACACACATGCGCGCGCGAAGTTGTGCTTCTCAAGATTGAAGAGGTTAACTTCAAGGTGGATCAATTTCCTCAGCTCGTTTCCAAGCTCTTTCGCATACGATTTCCATCTCTCGTGACTGCGGCGATGGCGGTGGCTCCCCATCCCCCACACACACTCGCGCGCTCGGTGCAACTGCCAATCTCGTTTTCTCTTGTTATATTTTCATACAGGTATAAATATATACGCTTCTGGGGGTATATGTGCATGCAAAGGAAAGCTTTCGGAGCACGAATTCCTCGAGAATTCCTTTCAGAACTTGGGGCGATACTCGCGCACACATGCACACACGAGAAGCGCACGATCGCGTGATTTTTCCTTTCATTTTTCTAATACATCCGCACGCACTCGGCGCGGTATACTATGACGGCGGCGGTAGTAGCTCTCGGGTCATCTGCTCTCTCTTTCTCGAGCGATATATATCATAATTGCGTTGCGCGAGTCGTGTTATTAGCTTCGTATAGGAAATTCATGCTCGGTAAGCTGTACATTGCATAGGTAATACAGCCCGGGATGGCAGTAGGTAATATGACTATTAGAATAAACAACAAGATTGCTTTTGTCTCCGGCGAATCTTACTCAGGCATCTCTCCCTCCCTCTCTATTTCTCTTGGTGCGCCTCTCTTCCCCTCTCTCCCTCTTGCCTTGTATATTAGCACGAACTATTATTACTCTAAATTTCTGCTGTTACGGGCGCGCACGCAGATTGCGAACAATAGGGCTTTGCAAGTATGTACGGCTGGCAGCGGCAGTGCGGCACATATCTTGCGTATATGTGTTTGTGTGTGTGTGTGTGTGTGTGTGTGTCATACGTACGTACACAGGGTACGTATTCGTACGCAAGCGAAACCTACGTAAGTAACGATAAATTGTCTTCCATTCATGTAGCGAATTTCTCCGCGTAAATAAACCTGGATATATGTATACACGCGCGCGCACGTGGCTGTATATAGGTATGCGCACGCGAGAGTGGCTGTAATATGCGCGCAATAAAAAAAGAAAATAAAAGTCAAACGATTGCATTTCGTT
Organism: Trichogramma evanescens; assembly: GCA_902732785.1. Lineage (NCBI taxonomy): Eukaryota > Metazoa > Arthropoda > Insecta > Hymenoptera > Trichogrammatidae > Trichogramma > Trichogramma evanescens. The sequence continues at coordinate 74,515 of CACVKI010144435.1, forward strand.
TCTTTTTCCTTGCTTGTTTTTCTCGAGCCACCCACGACCACCACTCCCCACTACAAGTAAACGTTTATTTTCATCGGTTGCATATTATAACGGAACGTACACACATACATACATGCACTAATACTCACGCTGTAGAGTATGCCAATTTCCAGTATTACGCGGCAGTAGCAGTATAGTAGTAGCAGCAGCAGTTCAAAGAAACACATTGCTGACCAAGAGATTGCATCTGTCGAGCTAATGACCACTGGTCGGGGGGGCTATAGAGTATTGAAAGCAGCTATGCAACAGCGAATCCCTGCGCATACGGCGTGTGCTGCTCTGGTTGTTTGGGTAACAAACCGCGAGAGACACACTACACGGGCTTCGGTTCAAATTTCATATATCGGAATAACGCTGGATAGAGCTGCAGTACCGCTACTGCTACTATCTGCTGATGCTGCTGCTGCTACTACCACCACCACCAGCCGTAAGCAATTATAATACCTGTACGTCCTTTATTCATTCGTTCCTCTCTGCTGGTTCTATTTTTTCTCCTTTTTTTCTGTGTTTTTCACCCTCCAGCGAAGACTGTATCGCAATCCAGACAGCAGAAGTTTAATTTTTTATTACGCGCTCACTCACATTTCTCGGGTGTGCGCGCGCGAGAAGCATTTTACCGATGCCGTGCTTAATTTTTTTTTCTCCCCCCCTTTCTCTCTTTCTCTCGCTCTTCTTTTTTAAAGCCGTTGCTGCCGGAACTTCGTTACAAGAACGAGCGATCCATTACTTCATTATTACGTAAACGCTTTTTATACTTGTGTGCGCGCGCGTCCGCGCTCCATATCGATTCCTCGATTTGAGCACTCTCGTTTCTGTTTTAAAAGTTGGCAGCAGCGACAACGAAAGAGCCGAGGCGATAAATTCGTTAAAGTCGAACCACTTTAAATAAACGTACGCTATATACGGGACGAGCAGTTCTACTCTGCTACACGCTCAACGAAGTGATTTAACGGGGAGAATAAAACGACGAGCCGCGCTCTCGACGATCTCGTGTACGAAACAAACAAATTCTACGCGGAAACAAGTTCGTCAAGGCTGAAAGTCTTGCGTGCTGTAGCTCGGGCAAAGCGTTCTGTATCCGAACGAAGCCAAGCCTCCTCTCTCTCTCTCTCTCTGTATGTGTACACCGTGCATGCAGCGTCAAATATCATTTGTACTCTTGCTCATCAAGCTTGTTCTTAACTGTCTTACACTACGTGTATATCGTGCGACGTCGTCTCCGAGAAAGAGAGAGAGAGAGATAAACAACGAGCGTGCGCAGCTCAAGTTTTGCACCAACTAAAAGTCTTATACCGAGCTTCTGCTCGTCTACAGTGCATGTAGCTAGCTATATGTACGCCTCTGCGTGTGCACACATGCGGATGTTTTACTGTGGGGGAGAAATTCAAGCTCGCGTCGTTTGTCCAAGTCCTGTAGCGAGGATATACATCAGCTGGTTTCGCGAGCGAGCCCGGCGTATACTACTACTACGCTCCTCGCCTCTTGTTGATACAGAGCTAGGTCGCGCGCGCGACGCGAGCCTCACGCTACAAGCGCGCTTTACTTTGGATATACAAGACAATATCATTGCTCTTCTTGCCCGTGCGGAGTCGACCTGAGACCCGGTCTACCGTGTGCATATATAGCCCAGCCAGCCAGCTCGACTCGTGTTTGCGCGTGCCTTTTTTGCAGCTTTTTTCTCTCGCCTCTGCGGTTTCTCGTCTTCAACTACTAATACTGCTGCTAGCTCTCTCTCTCTCTCTCTCTCTCTCTCTCTCTCTCTCTCTCTCTCTCTTTGTCAAACTCGAAATAGCGCCGCGCGTTTGCTCGACGAGCCACTCGAGCCTCGCTACATAGCACTTGAATTAAATAGATGCGCGCCAAGACGAGAATAATTGACAGATTATTTGCTTTCTGTACGAGAAGAAAATTACTCCTTCGAGTCCATACATTTTACGGTCAAACTTTTTTCCATTCCTGTAACTAAATCAACGAACTTATTGAAAGCTTCCGCAAAAACAATTACCAGTAAAGCAAGTAACATTTGATAATGAATTTCATGTTATTGAGTTATGTATGGGCAAAATGTTCCCTTTTCAAGGAAAATTAAGTTAATCTGTGTTGTAAGCGATCGTTTTTTTCTGCGCAAAACTCGCGACGCTAATGTAAAAAAAATAAAAAAATCGCTACTTTGACCGTTGTTGCATCCCTCTGTGATCCAATAACGTTGAGTGAAGGGGCGCTTCCGTTCGCGCACATGTCACGGATAAGTCTCCGGAGAGTCGTCGTCACTTTTTTCTGCGCCCCCTGCAAGTATATGCGCGCCACCGCTGCCGCGTGTTATAAACTCTTTTTTCCTCCGAGGTCGTAGTTTCAGCTAATGTAACGATGTTTTAGTCGCGATTAAGCGCGTTTATATTGCACATATACTCGGGTCTCGTCTCTTTTATATTGTATTTACGTGTGTGTACATTATGATAAGGTCCTAAAATTACCGTCCAATTAAGCACACAGAATAAGAAAAGGCAAAAAGTATTTTTTGTGTGCCGTTGACCGTTCGCGACCACACACACACACGCGCGCAAGCTCGGACGGCTTACACAGTATATATCGCACACGTGTATGTAGGTATATACTTGTACGTATAGGAAATGGTACGCACGAAATTATGCCACATGCTCATGCATATTTATGAAGCTTGCGTGATAGCGACGACTATGCAAGCCACGACTAGTATTTTCGCTAGGGCTGCTTCAACTGCTACCTACCGGAGCACACCCACCGGCCGCGTTCGTGTACGTACACCAACAAACACACATATATATGAACGAACGCACATACACGTACACACGCACACATGTGCAGCCCTTGTAATGAGGCTAGTTTGCTTTTTCGCGAAAATATTCGGTCGAGAGAGGAAAAGAGAGAGAGAGAGGGCAACTCTCGAGTGAAATACAGTATAAATACGTACACAGCAAAGTGAAAGTCATTTGTTAAATAGCCTGGTGCGCGTCTTGTGTGTGTAAGCTACCAGCTATGCTGCTACTAGTAGTGCACTGGTGACGAAAAAGATGTTATCCGCTACTTTTGCAAGCGTATACGTACACATACTCGCTCGTTCGTTCTCTTTCTTCCCTTTTTGACCTGTATTTAAACTTATCTCTTTCGCTCCCTCTCCCTCTCTCTTTTTCTCTCTCTCTCTTTCTCTCACTCTTGAAACCAGCTGGCAGAAAAAATATCGTTAAAATGTCCCTCAAAACTGTTTCTCGTAAATAATTAGTGTGTACGTGTGTGTATACGAGTGCGCTGCGCTCACGAGTACGAGAAATGTGTTTTAAGCGGCGTGTTCAGCTGTCTCTCTCTCTTCTCTTTCGCTCCCTCACTCTTTCCCTCTTTCACTCTACTCTGCTCGAGTGAATTAGCGTACATAAGTCGTAAATCGGCAATGGCCAGGTTTCAGTTGGCAAACCTAAACTGATGTAAACTAGCTTGATCAGCAATTCTGTTTTATTCGCTGCACATACACATATAGCTGCGAGCAGGCAAACAAGCGAGACGGAAAGATGCGAGCATGGTAATTTACAAACCAATTGCAGAAAGAATAGGACACGTATCGCATGGCACTTATGCGAACTGCAATATATTCCAAGTAGCGTGTATTGTTTAACTAACTCGACTCGCCTCTATTGTGATTCCCGGGGCACAAATCTCCAAGTACTTTTCTTTTATTTGTATAAATAGTCCAACGATCAAGTTCGATTTTCGTAAGTTTTGATTCAATGGTCTAAATCAAACGGACATTTACGGCATGCCTATCGAGAGTGGAATTTAAACGAAAACATAAAATGCGCCGTTGCAATCCTAGATGTGTCTCGGCAAACTTCGACCGTATAACCAAAGAAATTTTTAATTAATTCTCTGTTTAGCTCTAGAATGCGATATTCGGTCAGAAAAGACGCCCCGAGAGATATGAAGAAGGAATATAATCTTTTGTGCGAGAAAGAGGGAGAGAGAGAATATCCACCCACTTTGCAGTGTCATAAATATTCACGATAAAATCTAGCTTCGCCATCTCGAAGCTTCGATAATAACAGGCCACTTGAAATATCTCTATATATATCTTACCTCTCACTTATTATCTACATAGATAGACAGTTTGGCAAACTGTGCTGTGGAGCAGCCACGCGTCCAAGTCTCTCTGTTGCCTCGATAACCCGCGTGAGCCTTCCTTGCGCCGCGCGGCTTCATCTATATCCACGATAGCCCATATTTGAGAACTAGCGTTGGAAGCAAGCTCGATTTGCCGCGAATAAAAGAGATAAAGAAGGAGAATAGAAATCTGTTCAATTGATGTCAAATACAACTTTTCTCCAAAAACTACTCGATCCTTTTGGTTTGATTCTGAGTTTCAGTAAAAATGAATTATTATTTGAATCTTTCTGCGCCTTTTATTATGTTATTCATCATAGCTTGATTTACATTAATATTAATTCACATACTATGTATAATTGAGCGTAGAAAATACACGTATCAAAATGAATAGGTTCACCTGTGAATTAATTATGCATTTCCGCATGTACATATACATATTTCATGTATTAATGTAATCATTGGTTATTCAGTAATCAGAGCCACACAAGTTCGATGAATTTCTATGGAAAAATAAATAATTATAATAATAATAATAATAATAATAATAATAATAATAATAATAATTCAAGGGAGGCTTGCGTGCATTCATCTTCATTAATACAGCGGAGGGACACGACTAATTTTAGAATTTATCTAGTATAAATTATTCAGAACGATAAAGCAAGGAAGCTGTTTCTACACTGCGCCACTACTGCACGTGCATTAAAATAACAATTACAGTCGTGACACGATTAATAAACTGCTAATATAAATCTTTCTCTCTCTCTCTCTCTCTTGGGCGCGCGAGAGAGCATAGCAGTGGAATCCTCATTCTTGATGCTTCTCGCTTAATATAACACTTTTACCAATTTTCCTTGGCTGTTTTGTCTAAAAATGTAAAAGAGCGAGGGAGAGCAAAGAAGGGTGAAAAAAGGTCCGAGCGGGCTTTTCTCTGCTCTTTTTCCAATTACTGAGTAATTTCACGGAAAATTTCTTATAAATGTGCAGGTTGTATGTGTACATTTGCATCGTAGGGTATTCTCGAGTAACTGCTGCTGCTTATGTACGCGTCGAGGAAAAGCTTGTGCATCGCGTACGTGATCCCGCCTAACTCAAGATTGAGTACTACTACTGACTTTCTCTCTGGCTCTTGTATCCGAGTGCGCAAACACGCGCACACAGACACACCGAGACATTTACACTTTCGTGAGATGGAGACACACTCTTTGCTGCTGCTACAGCACTAGTCTCTCTCTCTCTCTTCTGGAAAGTAAATTGGTAAAAATGTCCAAGGCTGCACACACACATATATATAGCTATACGTACAGTCTGCTTCAGAATACACGAACTGGCTGTTTTTCAGCATACGATGTAGCCGCGCAGCCACTACTGCTGTTACCACTACTTTTTCTTATATAGCTAATGCTGTTCTCTCGCTCTTTTCATTGGAAACTCCCTTTCCGCCGGATTTCTGGAGACTTCGTGTTAAACTTTTTTTTTCTATTCTCTTCGTTTGTTCTCGGTACGCCCCCACCGCCGTGGCTGCTGCCTCGAGAGAGAACTCGCTTGTTCGAACATTTTACTCAGCGCATAGTTATTGTAAAAATAGAAAGAAAGTTACTTCAAAAAACGAGTTAGGACATACTACCCGCAATGATGACATTTTTCTCTTCGTTGAAGGATGAAATGAAGATTTAATGAACGAGCTATGTACAGGGTTTAGGCCGTTATTCGCTGATCACTGCAGTTCCATGTGTTTTCATTCTGCCATGAAATTAATAAATCGCAGTGCTGTAATAATAAATAGCGATCGCAATATTCTGCATTATCGTAATGCTTGCCAAGTTTCAATTTGTGACTAGCTGTGCATCTTCCTCGCCAGCAGGATTATCGATGAGATTGTAAAATTGAAAATAATTTAAACAAATGATTAATTAAAATAATGAAATTATTCGCATCGTTCACTGCATCCTATCCTTATTAGGATGTGCATAAAGGTTGAGTGTAATCTCGTAAAAGAGAACGAGTTAATAGATGATTAAAAATTCATTAGTACTTAAGAGAATAGCCAAGTAGAAAGTATAAATATTTTATTGCAACTTTAATGTGAAATCTCTCATATTTTGTCAACCATAAAGCTAAAGCAAAAACTTGAGAGTAGTTTTTAAAGATTTAAAGTTGCTATTAATATTTAAAACAATTTTTAAATAAAGTATTAATCACATTATGATTCAATACGATGCTCCTTCCTCTAATAATAAAAGTGAGAGTCTACGCTTGATACATATTATTCGTGTACGTAGTACTTTTTGCTCCAATGAAAATTTGTTTTATGAATACGCTCTCTTAAAAAAGCAGACATTCATTAGAAAATGAACTTTTTCCCCATACGATCGGTTTGGCCTCGTGTTTATTTGGCTAGCTCTCTCAATTTAGTTCGTATGTCATTCTCAACCTTTAGAATGGAAGGGTGGATTGAGTTAGGTCCGAGTTTCTCGCTCTTTCAATCTTTTTTGTAGACAAAACCTCGTTATGTTGTGACCGCGTGAGAACCAATCCCTATGTACGCTCTTATACGAGACGCACGAAAAAGTTGTACAGCCAAAAACCTCATGTTGTTTTATTTCTCATGTAAATCACTATGTTTCGAAGATAAATTTAATCATAATAAATGAATGTACTCTAAACTCATTTCTGCAACTATTTTCGATATGTCTATCTAAATTCATTTATCGTGTAAAAATAGTTATATGTGTATATGTTATAGTTATATGTTATAGTTAAATTATAGTGACATGATACATTATGGAAGAGTAATTTATACCAACGTTTGGTTCATCGATGATCAATGAAAAATTATTTATTTTAAGTTACTCCGGTATCTGAAAACGGATGCTCCGTGGAATACTCCTCCGTTATTTAATTAGCTCGCATGGAGCATAAAGCTGGCTGAAACCCGACGCGGCCGACTACGACGACGCGTTTGCGATTATACTTCATAAGGCACCATTTGTCATTGTTTGCCATACACCCTCGACTGTAGCAGAAAATATACATGTGCTTTCGCGTTCGCAGCCGTAACTCGATACCAGTTCGTGTCATTTGCCTAAAGAGTTCATCAATCTGTCATCCAAGCCAGAGTTATAAGGCAGTGAACACGATACACTGGATGGCAACGAGAAAAAAATTGTTACGATCTTTTCATGTATCTGGTATACGAATTTTCAAAGCTTTTCCATGTCAGAATTGAAAATTGCGTTCGAGCAATGGGCCGCGCCTTTCGCGGATGCCACGATGCCTTTTTTCATCAGAGAAAATTAAAGCTGGCGTTAATTTTACGCATCGTCGGTTTCATGGTATTACTATTGAAAGGGATATGAGTGTTATTTACTCTCATCTTTTCCTTTTTTTAATTCATCTCGCTACATAAAGTGACATTAATTATGTTTTCCACTGTTGATCTTTAAGCTAATTTGTAATTGAAACAATTTGAAATTCAAATCAAACAATGTCTTGATTATGAATAAATTCTTTTGTTTTTGTCTTTTTATTATTTGTGAACAACTTTAAAAATTTTCAATTCTGTTGTTTTTTAAGAGTACTTTAGTGTTAGGGTTTTAAAGTTGATCAGCTCACATAAGCGCCCTTGATCGAAGTGTCTTTCATTGATCATTTATTTACACCCAACTGGAGTTGAGAAAAACCAGAGAAAGACAGTATAACAGTAGTGAGATTTTCTCCACTCTGCAATAAAGTGTGTATGAAACTACTCGGACATTTGTCGGGCAAGCTGAAAAAAAGAGTGTACGAACGAACCAATAAAATGGCACTTTCCTTTCACTACGTGTGAACTGTACAGTTTACTCTCGTACTTTCCGCATGATCCTTCTTTCTTTCATTCACTTGCTTATCCATCTTTAGGAGAGTGTGGGAGGAAGAACGCGCTATTTTTAGATGCTTTAGATTTTCCGTGAACTCGGAAGTTTTCAGGTAGAAGGGTGACTTTTTCTTTGTAAAATAGAAGTTTTCTAGTTAGAGCAACTCTGTTTTAACTTGCACGAGTGCAAGCAGAGAGTTTTTTTTCGCGATTTCATGACTTAGCAATTGGTAATATTATAGCATGAGTGAGACTTTAAAAATGTTTCCAGTTGAAAACTCGAAAAATTATGTCATTGACTGTTGAAAAAATAAGCTTCCTTGTTGTCAAATTGATGCAAAAGTCAGAACTAAAAGTGTTTCATGAACAAAACAACAAACAACAATTAGATTTTGGATCATTTTAATATAACTTTGACTCTAGACGTCTACATTTGGCCTTAATAAAACGTAAAACCAGCGAAAATGAAGAAAAAATCTAATGAACCATTTTATATGCTCCTATGGGATATAGTTCAAGTTGAAATTACAGTTAAAACTCTAGCAACTTTCTCTTTTGTTCAGGTGCATGCCTGATGTTGGGTCGGAGCTTTGTTAGTTGCCACCCGACAAATAATAAAAAAAGCTCGAATGCCTGTGCGCGCGCGCGCAAAGCCGTGGTAATTCTCAAAGTGGCGCCTTTATCAAGTTTTACAACTTCTTAAATCGAGGAAGAACAACGCCAAAAGAATGAAAAAAAGAAGGATTGGCAAAGCAAAGACTGCAAGATTTAATGCCTCTGACACACCATATAGATATATAGATATGTGTTATATCTATATATCCTTTTGAGCCTTGTCTCTCTTCTCAGCTTCCTCTTTTTTCTTCCTGCGTGTTGTCTCGTGCACTCTTTTTTTTCATTTCGCAGCAGCAGGCACATAGCTCTTGTGCGCGAGACTTTATTCGCTAAAAGGAGGTATTTAGTTGCTAGATGTATAATAACGGAAAAACTTTTTCATTTTTTCATTCTTGTTCTACTTCAATCTATCTTTAATTACGTTTACATTATTACAAGCGGGCACAACAATATCAGTATGCATATCTGCTGCACTGGACCATAGCTATTTTTTTCTGAAATTTACTGCCTTTACCTTGAGTTCTTTTCTCAGTCTCTTCGTATAGATAAGTAGCGTTATAATACATGCAAGCTTCTCAGATTTCGCCGAAAAGGTAAAAAGACAGATATGCTTTGATAAAATGAGTAGCATTCATAGAGAAAAAAAGAGAATACGAAAAAAGAGATTACCTGGAGAAAAGTGAATTTCTGGATACTGGCCCTTCTTTATTTTCATTGCTCATCGCTTTGAAAAGATGCAACACTTTTTCTACTTAACCCGTTGCTGGAAAGAGCTGCATCGCCTCTCGTATCTATTGGGTTATATGACCTTCTTATACCGGGGCAAAGGCTTTTTTAGATCTGTCCACTTGCTTATTCTATCGACAAGCAGAACGACTGCTGTGTGACCCTTCTGTAGAACAAGTTTTCTCCTTTTTCTCTTTCTGCCTTCGCTTCCACCTACTCTGGCCGTGTGTATGTGTGTGTGTCCATGTGTGTCTCCCTCTTCTTCTCTTTCTCTTTCTCTAGGGACAGGCCAAGCATTGACTACCTACTTCCTACTATTGCTTCTATACCCGTCCTTCCATCTATTCTAGATTTCTCATCGAGTTTCCTCCGCTGCTTCTTTCCGTTTCTCGTTTCGCTCCAAGTCTCATCGACCACTTATTTGACTGAGGTCGTGTCCGATCCTTTGGTTACGGCACAGTCCAGGAATAAAAGGGAAAAAAAAATCATTGTAAAATACACCGTTCATCTTTCTCTTTTACTGACTCTAGTCGGAAATTTTTATCATTTACTGAAGGTCGAAACTACCTTGTGAGTTCCGTTCTTTATTCAAAAAACGCAAAGCACTTGATCATGTGATCATTGTCAATCATATTTTACTTCATTTTGCGCTATGTCAGTAACATTACAAAATACTTACGCGACTCAGCTATTTCATGCATTCAAATTCGAATGTGGAGCTTCATTTGCATCATCTCCTCCCGCAGTTAGTATGCAACAACGAAAGATTCTTCACATTCGTACGTACGCGTACATGCATAAAAACCGCAAACTTTTTTCTCTGCTGAACATATTTTTAGATTTCTACACGCTGTCCCGAGTCCACGTAGGTTACACATTGAACAACATTTCACTGCTACCCAAACTACAATAGTCGTAATGGATATTTGAAATTGTTCAGAGCAAAGCAGTAGAAGTTGCGAGATTCAAGTCAAGTATTTATGACGAGGAACGACGTTGATAAAATGGCTGTGGATAACTGATAATTTTCGATATCTATATATCCTTGGTAATATACGTGCGGCGTACACGGTTTTAAACTTTCTATTTTCGACTCCGCGGAGAATCGAAAATTGATAAAGCGAGCAATTTTGTGGGTCAAATGTGAAAATAATTGACACATGAATTACGTTTTTATCGAATATAAAAATTCTCTAGTAATATATTTATGATACATAACTGTTCGCTTTATCGGGAGGTTTCAAAGTGCTTATACACCGAGAAAAAATACAAGCTATATAAATTGACAAAATATTGGTTCATGAATAGCCTGTGAAAGATTCATAGATACATGTCGTTCGATGAATTCCGCTGAATGGGAATGATAGAGGCGCAGAGCCGAAAAAACCACGCCAAAATGAATGTATTTTTGCCACAGCTACCAATTAGATTTATTTACTAATGCTAAAAAACTCTCGCTGAAATTTTTTTTTGGTTTCTCTTTCACTATTATTAGAATTCGATATGCCCTGCTGTACCTTTTCATTCAATTCAGCGATATACCCATTTCCCCGATACCGACGATCGTACAGTATATACAGTGAAACCTCGCTCAACGGCCACCTCTCAATAGCGGACAAATTTTGTGATCTCGGCAGAAATACATTGTTTCTTATGGGACTAGCCCCTCTTAAAAGCGGCCAAAAACACCTCTCAATAGCGGACACCTCTGTTAACGGACACTTTTTTCGTACATTTCAATCATTTTAACGGACACCAAATGATAAAATATCGAGATGAATTTACAAAAATTTCGAAAAAGTCATCAAAAACGAAAAAATATCCGCAATTTCATTCGTTATTGATTATTAACACTCATTTGTAATTCATTATGAAGTAATGAATGCATAAAAACAGTATTTTTAATTTTATATCATTAGTTTCGTGTTAATTTTCTGTCTACCTCTGAAAAGCGCCCACCTCTCAATAGCGGACAAATTCCTCGGAACTATCACTGTCCGCTAAAGGGAGGTTTCACTGTATTTTACAAACCAAGAGTACGGCGATTTGACTTACTTTTTTACGGGAGGATTTCGTTTCAATGTTTCTGCACGCACCTGCACAAATGTAAAATTGAAAACTTGATATTAGCCAGCATGTGCATTATTAAAAACTTGGCCTGTAATGAAGAGTTCACCTGGTGGACATTGATTTTTAAATAATCGATAGAAGCTCTCAGTTTGCGGAATGTATCTGATAATGCAACGATGCGCTCGGGTATTTATTTAAATCTTCAATACCGCAGATTCGAATGGATTTACATAAGGATAAAATGATCGAATAATGCCTCAGTGAATCATCCAGCGAGTAAAGTCGACATGGTTGTTATAAAAAGCCGCTCTTTCACTTAGCTTCGATGGATTTATAATTCCATCATTACCCTTCGCATTATAACAATAATAATCACTCTTGTGAACCCTCGGATTTTTCTCGTTTTTACAATACTCAAACGTATCATTGTACAAGAACTGTTCGTTTACAGCGAAGCGCACAGCACTCGGATGCACCATAGCGATCCATGAATCGTGCGCTATCGAGTCTCAAAAAGCAGCGGTGGCGATAGCAATGGCAAAGGTGTCAGCGCAAGACTACCCAAAGAGGCGCGAGCTTGCGGATACTTGAATCTTTTCAATATTTCCTCCGAATCCCTGGTAACTGGTACGCTTCGGTTGGCGATGGCAAATATTCTCTCGCTCGCGCGCTCGACAACGTGTGCGCGTGTGTGTATGTATTTCCTCTCTCGCTCTTTCTACCTTTGCCTCGTATAAGCATAACGCCTACGTTTATATAAATCATCTTTATTCGCTCTCGGCGCACTCCACTCGCTGCTGCTGCTGCTGCTGCTACTGCTGCTCTCTATCTCTCTTTCTCATACTTTTGGGACGAGATGGCTGCGCTGCGCCCCGCGCGCGCGCGGTGGTTTTGACTTTATAATTTAATGCAGCATAACTTTATAGGACGTGTGTATGTATGCATGGTATACGTGTGAGCGAAAGCTCATAGGGTTCGCTGTGAATTACGAGTGTCTGATTTCTCCTTCGCTCTAACTCTCTCTCTCTCGCGCGCGCACGAGCTTTTTTCATGTGTGTGTGTGCTCGGTGCATGTAGGTTTGTGTTTATCTGTACGTGTACGACACACACGCGTACATACACACAAGCAGAGGATCTCAAACAGCATCTACTTCCATTTTTCTGTAAATCTAGCGAGTAAAAGCTCGTCGTCGTCGTCGCCCGAGAGGTCTTAAATGTATGTATGCACACGAGTCGCTGTGCAGAGCTTTGTCGCGTGCACCAGTCATTTCGTTTTTATACCAATTTTTCATTCTTGTTTTTTCTTCCACTTTTCTGCGTGAATTCATTTGGTGGAATCGATATTCCTTAACTTTATTTACCCGCGAATATTTCACACGCAAAATCGTAAGTCTCGTTTTTACGAGCTGTACGTGTACCGAAGGAAAATCAATAACAGAGTTATGCTTATCATTCGTAATCCCTCAAATAAACTTTTCTCTCGGTCGCTCTGTAATTTTCGCCCTCGCCATCGTCGAACTGATATATTTTATTTATCTATTTGTTCAATAATAATCAACCGATGGCACAGTGCGCAAACATGCGAGAATATAATTAAAGGCATTTCATATTTTTTTGTTCGTCAAAAATCAACTTTTTGCCGATTAGTAAGTTGAATTTTCAAGTGGTCCGAGTTTGAAAGTTGGTGTTATACACGCGCATCCACAGCTTAATTAGAATCTTCTCCGTATGTGTACATAACTCGACATTATAGAAGTTGCAAGTGAGGAGACAGGGAGAAAAGCTTTCATTATCATACAAACCCGGCAACTCGACACTTAGCATTACACGCCTGGCGCGCAAGGATGCCTTGAGTATATTATATATACAGAGAGATACGAACCCCGCACAGAAAGGAGAGAGACACCTGCATATAAAAGCATAACCTCTGACAAATGCTGAAGTTCGCAGGTCGCGTGGGAGCCACAAACGAGTCACCTTAAAGCACCTACCGCAGCAGCGCATCAGCACCATGAATTTATACTCGCATACACATTCACACGCACAGACACACACACACACACACACACACACACACACACACACACACACACACACACACACACACACACACACACACACACACACACACACACACACACACACAAGGTTGGCGTGGGCTTACACACATTGCCTCGGTATCGTTCACTGATGTCTGTTCCGCCGCCGCCGCTGCCGCTGCTGTTATGTGCATGCGTTAATTCTCGTAAAAGAGTACGTCGAGTGCGCCAGCCGCCCGTCGCGCGCGTTATTTTGAAACACAAGCTTGCACTTTCGCTATTAAACTTTTCCCAGCCCGCGTGCAGCGCTACCCGACAGCTTCTGCGCGTTTTATATTTGTATGAGCTATAATTTATGGGGAAATTTTTCTTTTCCATACAAGAATTTCACCATTTTAACTTTTTAGCCACTGAAAATCGAATAACTGCAACGCTTGAGAAAATTTTTAAATTTATTCAATCTATTGGGTGCGCGCGCGATGTGTGATTTACACAATGAAAGAAAAATGAAAAGAAAACCTCTCGTGTAACAACATCTGCTCCTCTTAACAAGCAGTGTGTTGATTTTTTTCCTTACACTTTCCGGCGTACAGCTGATGCACTGCTGCGTGTAGTTTGACATGTAATTTTCCAGCTTTGCTAATGCTACTGCATTCTCTCTCTTCCTCCCCCCACTCTCTCTCTTTTTACCACCGGTTCTTCAACGTATTCAATTAAAAAAATTCTTTACCCGTCGGTCGCAAACATTTTTATGCGCATAAAACTTTTCTGGTTCATTTTGAAAATTTGCCCAACTATGTATTACTTCATCCCATTTTTTATTTGTAAGTATTTGAAAAATTCATTTAAAAATTTGCTACTTCCTCACGACGAAATCAAAATTACATTTCAAATGAAACGGGATTGAATATAAACTCTTTGATAAACTCGTCGTTTTTTCATTTTTATGATTTTCCGCTTGAACCTTCTGAAGCTTTAGAAAGTGTGTATATAGATCGCATAATCGTGCTCTGCTCGTCGCGAGGAAAGATCGATGACCCACTCATAACTCTGAACGAGTACAAGACCAAAAGAGTAAGAGAGAAATAGAGAGAGAAAGAGAGATTCTGCGCGAGATGAAGTTTGGCCAAAGTCCAGAGGCCCTAGATCTTCTCTATTTACGGTCATTTTTACGGTCGACTTTAACCTGTCATATAATTGCTGCTGGACGCACGTGAGCCCACTGAAGCGTGGAATCACCTATGAAAGCTTCCAGAGGCAAGTGTATATACGTATACATAAAGAATACCGGAGGAAAAGCGGAAGGGAATGTTTTATAAGCCAGTGGTGTAAAGACTACGTGACGACTCTGTCGCTCGCGTGTGTGCGGTCGTATTACCAGGAGGGAAAGAGAGAGAGACAACGACCCGGAGTTATCTCGAACATTACGTGCTATGATAAGAATCGCTTTAAATTGTTTTTATTCCATGCTTCGTCCCTCTCTCTCTCTCTTTCTCGCTTTTCGCTTTCTTCCAATTTTTTCGATAACCACTTAATTTTTGACTTATTTCGAGAGATTAATATTTTATAAATCTCCAAGCAAATCATACCATTAAAAGAGTGACACTAGTTTATATTATTAGCTACTTGATTAAATAACATACCTTCTGAATTGCGGCATCAAAGTCTGGAATTTATTTTAATATAATTTATGTACTGTGGCTTTTAAAAATCGCCAATTCTAGCAGAACTCCAAATATCATCCTTTAGATATTCGATTCTGTGTAATGTGATGCAAGAGAGATAGATATTGTCTCCCATCTTGCCCATCGATATTTCAAAATTATTTAATGTAATATTTATAATTCTTAGAATTTCATTATTCATTCAAACTGTCGAAACGTTGGCACAGCATAAAACTACCTCATGTGGTATTTCAATTCATTTCGACTGGAAGTAATTGTGGCTTTTATCGATATCTTTTTATATAATTTTACGTTTAAAGGGCAAAATATAACGATTCGAGCATTTTTTCGATCAAAAGTCACATAACATTCGATTCTATTAATTTGATTTTTATCGATAAGAACATATTTTAATCGAATAAACGAACAAATGTACATAGGACGAGAACGGTAGATTGACTAATCGATAAGGCTAGGTAAAGCGAGCGAAACGCAAAGCAATATCGTTAAAAGCTTGTTATATTTTTGCTGCAGGTCATTGCGCTTCATAAAAAGCCATTAATACAATTATATGCTCGTCTAGTTTGCGTAACGGCCGCAACCCCAAAGTATATGACGTGAACGCGAATGCGTGGCTCAAAGACCGTAGTACGTATACGTATCGAGCTGCGTTCAAAGTGACGCCGAATTTGGGGAAAGCTGCGGAAGGGGAGCGGTGGGGTGGACGCCAAAACCGAGACAAAATAATTTTCACTCGCCCGCCACGCTCACTGGTGCAATAAGACACGATAAATCTCAAGGCAAGCCAAGAGACGTTATTCGGCACGATGGATTTCGATTAAAAGCTCGCGTAATTCACGCCGTACCGAGAGAGAGAGAGAGAGAGAGAGACCACTCGGACAACGACGCTCGCCCTCTGCGAGAAACGGCGAAATAAAAGTGGACAAGGTGCGAGAAATAATGGCGTTGCTCTTGCCGCTGCTGCTAGCCTAAAGTACAAATTGCTGGACGTAGGAAATAAAATTAAATTCGACGCAACACACTGAAACTATACCGCTATGGGCGAACAATCCTCATCCCCCTCCTAAAAGGGTTATTCCATTTCAGGGAGTTTCCTACCTCCCACTTACTCTCGTGGATGCAGCCTCGCTACACTACGACCAAAAAGTCGAAGTATAGTTCCTATTTGACGTTTGGCGGCTGAAATTTATGAACAAAGTTCGGGTGCAATCAGAGAATCATTGTTACTCGTTTTTTTGTATTTGTTTCGATTGGTATTTTTCAATTATCGGCTTGTGTTTTCATGCGCGTGCGAGACTTTTACTGACTAGTTCGCAGATGTTGCTCTTTTTTTCTCTCAATTTTATGCGCTTTGAGAAACGGATTATTACAACTGTAAAAAAACGACCCTATGAAGTTTACGAACGCATTCGAAAATCCTTTGCTGGGCAGAATATTCATGCAAAGGTTATCGAATATCAAATAAGTAAAAAAAGATTAATAATAGTTATTTTTTCGAAAAAATATTTAATCAAGACCAAAGGCTTCTTTGTAGATCAGAGTTTCATCTTAGCGAGACAAAGTCCGTTTTGTTACTCAAGGTGGCTGAAACATTAGGGTGCAGATAGTGCTCGCTATAAGTACTCTCTGCGTGATAAGCGTCGAGCTTGATACCGAAAACTATAGCATAAAATTCGATCGAATTTAATTAAGAGACGACACAGAAAGACAGATAATATAAACCACGACTTGTCGCACTATACACAAAAGCTAACAAGAAAAGTAAAAAGTGAAGAAAACGTTGCTCACTGGCTCTAAAAGGAATTGAATGCTGACTGATTTTGCGCAGCACTGATTTCAATTGCTATGCAACCGCTTTTCGGATTATTATTGTTTGGATTTTCTTTTTTTTCTTGTTAGATCTTCTCTCTTTTCTATTTTTCAATGTATTTTCGAATATCCCTTCGGTTTTTTCTTTCATCCATCTGACTCAGAAAAACCTTTTAATTATTGGAATCATTCAGGGTCGATACTCAGCAGAGAGTTGGACTTTTTTTTACCACCATCCCGAAGGACTTCAATACAAAAATTTCTTTAAATATGAAATCGACAATAGGGAAGTTGGTGAGCACAAACTCAATTTACCCTTATATTAGGCTGCGCTACGAGGTCCAATATAGGCAAAGCATGTTTAATCAAATATGTTATATAAAATAGTGCCAGCAGTTAATTAAAATTAAATTTCGACGAAATTGTAGCTTCGCTATTCTGTCTAATAATGATAATGAAATTTCATTTATTGATCTTGCTTTGTTATTTGTGATAATCAAAGCAACTAAAGACTATATAATATTTATCAACGAAGGAACTTGTTCAACCTGACGAACGAGTTAAAGCAATTTTGGCGAATCATCAATCGTTAGTCCAAAATAAGCTCCAATTAATTTGGAAACATTCATGTAACAAGCAAGTAACAAGCAACTTGTTACTAGTCTGCCGTAAAATAACTATCTGCCATATTCAATTAGACGGCCGGAGAATTATTATTATTATTATTATTTACAATTTATTAATCGACCTTGGGTTGAGATCCCGTCTGGCCGTAAAAGCAGTTACAAAGACTAATTACAAAAAAGAAACAAAAGTATAGAACATAGGAACAAAGTAGTGTGGCAGTTAACAAAAACATATACAAGAGACAATATACAATATATACAATATATACAAGGAGGCAGATTTGCGGAGGTCATCTCCTCGAAGATGATTATGGATACAGTTTACCCAGTCACCGCTCACGGACCGAACGAGGCGGAAGCCTACCGTTGAGACATCGGGGCTCAT
>CACVKI010144438.1:2999-19373 GCA_902732785.1 Trichogramma evanescens
TCTCTCTCTCTCTCTCTCTCTCTCTCTCTCTCTCTCTCTCTCTCTCTCTCTCTCTCTCTCTCTCTCTCTCTCTCTCTCTCTCTCTCTCTTTCTCTTTCTCTCGTGCACCCGCTCACGCCTAGTGGTACTTTGAAACTTTAGTGCGTTAGCTTTTAGCTATAGATGCTTTGACGAGTAAATGCTCCCATGATAATATGTTCTCGTTGTCTTTTTTAATTGGTTTCTCCTTGTCGGCAAGGCGTAGCTGAAGCTGTTCGATCTACACATAAGGGATCTGTGCATTTTTATTCCAATTGCAGACACGTAAACAAAATTTCTAAATCACGAGAAAATTCATGTATTTAGCTCTTACTAATTTTTTATGGCCCTACCTACTATAGGCGCCGTGTGAGCTTACAGAAAAAAAGTATACACGCACATTTTTTTCTCATAAATCTAACAAGCCATTTCACGTCATCGTTACGTGTTTAAAGAACCATAACAAACTTTCCGCCGGTGTGCCGTAGAAAGTTGCTTGCCTTCATCTTTTTTCCGCCTTTTTACATTTGCTGTTGGCGCTGCTGTTGCAACATAGCGTGCGCATACCACTTGAATATGGTAATAAGAAAGCTTAAACTTCCAGACAGTAATAACACCTATGTCCCTAGGGGCAATCTAAGTGCTTCGACCTCTCTCTCTCTCTCTCTCTCTCTCTCTCTCTTTCTCTTTCTCTCTCGTTCCAGCCCCTCTTATAATTTCGAGAGCCGGCTAGATTTATAGGATAACGCGGAACAGATTTCGAATGTTCGCCAAGGCAAAAGTTTTGCTGATTTTAGACAGCGCAGCGCGTGCGATAAAAAAAACGAGAGCTGCATTTATATGAGAATAATAATAATAAGAACATTTTCATTTGAACTTTTCAATTAGTTTTTTTTAGCTTTCCCTCTTTCTCTCTCTTTCTGTGCTTGCGCGACGATTACAAAAGTTGTGCGAGCTGTTTTGACCGTAGCGTGCGCGCGACAAGACGCGTAAAAACGGGAATAGGGTGTGAACGGTGCGACATTGTTTATATGCAGCGTAAATAAGAGACAAAGGCTATGGCGCAGGAAAAGTGTCAAGCTGCACAAGCTCGAGCTGCGAACTCGAAAGTTCTGGCTCGCTCCGATAAACGCCCCCATCGCAATTTGCGCACACCTGCAAAACGTGCCGATGCGGATATGGCGCGTTACGATGAATATATCGAGTCGGCGCGCTTGGATATGTCGGCTCGGTAGCTACGTTCGACCGTCACGTGATCGCCTCATCGACTGCACACGCGATTTCGGATCATTTCTTTCGGTCTAGCTCTTCTTTAGCCTTGTGGTGTGTTATTAGACAATTCGCTTGCGTAATATCCGCCCAAGACTTGCAAGCTGTAACTGCGTCGATATATGTACGCATGTATCAATTCCTCCTCCTTACTCGTGTGTCTGTGTGTGTGTGTGTGTGTGTGTGTGTGTATGTGTGTGTGTGTGTGTGTGTGTGTGTGTGTGTGTGTGTATGTGTGTGCGTGTACATGCGTGTGCATGCCTCCAGGGCGGGGGCCGATGCCTCGTACTGTGTCGAGATAATCGGCTGGAAGGTAAAGACGATCGTGTGTCGTTGCTACGCTGCACCTATATACCCGTCGAACTCTCGCTCAACTTTCGATATTACATGAGCAATTTATTTCTCGTATATGATCGTTGCGTACCGCGGCGTTTGCCGAGGAACGATGTAATAATCGAGCTCGCTCGAACGTAAGAAAAATTCATGATACGATGAATTTTTACGCGTTTAGGAGTGTAAGGAGGGCACTGCGCGCCCGATCAATGGGAAAATCGCATGTATTCAGTGAGCGCACGACCTGCCTCGACTCCGCACCGAAAGAAGCCTTATTTTTTCAATGTGCACAACATCGAGGCTAAACATCCCAAGCGAATCAATCAATCGGATCCTCGTATGCCTGTGTGCACGCGCGCGCATGTCTGGCTGTGTGTTGGAGGAAAAAGTTTACTCGCGCAGTCGATACGAGTACGTATACGAGCTCGTTCCAAAAAAGGAGGAATTCTAGCTATGCTGCACCTAGTTTGTCCGGAAAAATCTCTGTAACCCGATGATGCTCTTTATAGAGAATGTTGCCGAGGAAAGGTGGAAAACGCGCTCTGGTAGTCGTTGAATTGGTCTGGGCCAACTTTCTCTCTTTTTCTCTCTTTTTCTCTTTCTTTTTCGCTATGGACTTGTCTTTGCCGAACTAACAATTTCTACGAGACACTCTGTTTTGTCTCGAGTGTTTACCGAATGCGCCTTCTGACTTGGATAGCTATTAGAAGCTTCCAGTCAAGGATTATCTTTGCTATTTCGAGCTTGCGACTCTGACTAACTTATACTTGGCGAGCGCCTCATTCATTTAATCGAACAAGAAGTTTGCTGCAACTCGGTACGATTAAGTTTGTTTATGAAAAAAGCTCGCGCGACTGTCTCTTGTATGACCATTGAACATCCACGCGGAATAATTTGGTAAGCGCAAAAATCACTGGCTGAAATACTCGTGATTTGGCCCCGCGACTCCTCGTCGTTTTTGACTCTGGCGCCTCTCACGGGAATGAACTTGACGCATACGCATGTACGTACACGTATAAAATACTTGAACTTTACGCGTCGTAGCGAACGGAAAAATAGGTTGAGTAGAGAGCAGCGCACGCTACACTAGACTCTCAAGAACGTAATTCCTTTTTTTTTATTATTCATTCTTCTTGTTCCAAGTGAGAGATGGATGAAATTGAAAATTGTCGTGAAAAGAGGCCAAGAGAGTGGGCGAGAGAGAAAGAGAAAGAAAGAAAATGTGCATATGCGTAGGAGGAAAAATTTTCAGCAAATTTTTATTGACATTACAAAAAAAGTCAGGCTCGAAGAGAGGCGAAGACGGCCGAGCTACTTGTAGATATAAAGACAGCATGACCGACGTCCGATCAGCGTTAATATTATTGACGACTTATTAGAAATGTAAATAGAAATAGGAAACTGATGTGCAATAGCTATAATGGAATCATCGTTGAGATGTTGCGAGAGCCATTGCTGGCGCTGTCAAGCCGTGTACGAGAGCGGTTACGAGTAGCGAGGCGGAGGATGCGTGCGCGGATGGATTCGATATTTTCTGTTTCGCACGCAGCCAGGCTATGTATACGTGCATGACTGCACTATGCATGTATACGTACTACGCGCACGAGAGCATGATTATATAGGAAGCGAAGCGTCCATTGCATTTCTGTCGCTACTGTCGCTCAATTCTGCAATCTGCACGAGCTATTCGATCGTATTTTCAATGACCATATTATTTCGGAATTCGCCATAATATCCAAGCTGTACGGAAAAGAAGTTAAGAAGGACGCTCTGTAAATTACGCTCGCCGCCGCATAATTGGATAGAACGAAAAAATTTGGTAGTACGCTTTAGCAATTAATCGATAATGCGTACGCACATCGGATCGCTGTCCGAAAAAAGGAGAAAAAATGTTCAACCTCAACGATGTGTAAAGTATATATGGACGATCGTTGATAATAGTAGTAGCTGCATGTCAGCTTTGCCCGTATTTCATCATTAGGAGGGGTGATTAAGTGACTTTTAGCTATGCAATTAAAATTGCATTAAAATGCATGTGCTGCACGCTGTAGCACACCTACGCACTGGCCGTGTTAAAACTCATGTGAGGTATATATTTAATCTATAATTCACTGATTAAAATTTAATCTCAATCTCTCGCTGCCACGACACAAGTGTGTAGCATATGATGAGCTTTGCGCACGCAATCCGTGACCGTTCGGATGTCGCAATTGACGCAAAGACGTAGATGATAAAAAAATAATAAATAAAGCACGACCAGAGTCATCAGCTTATATTTGTTAGCTATGAACAATTTTAATGCAAATTATTCGTGACTACGTGAGGCCGGTATACAAAAGCACCAGTACTCGACACTAGGAAGAATTCGAAACACTTTGGCAGGCAAAAAGTACCGCGCGTCCGTGGTAAAGTCGTATTATGATCGAAAAAAGCTATAACAAGAGGAAAAAAAGCCTGGCAGCTGCGCGTCCCATGTATACCTATACATAGGCCAGCAGCAGCTCCAGCAGCATGAATGAGAGAGCAAAAAATAACGCCTAAAACGTGGGATGAAATTAAATTCGAGTCAGAGCCCTGAAGTGCGAGGAACAAAAAAAATTTCTCGTAGCTGGCGCCGCTGCTGCTGTTGCCAATCACCTCGCGAAATGAAACGAACAGGAGGTTAAAAAAACAGCAGCAGTAAAGCTTGGTGTTGAAGGAGTGGAAAAAAGCAGCATCGTACGCGAGCTGAAAACTTCGCACACGTCGTAAGTCTATATGGTCGGACGGGAGCGACAACGACGACAGCACACATCGTATCGGAGCTCATAAGTCGTGTCGCGTGGCCGTTGTTGCACTGCTGGATGGGTCAAGTTTTTCAATAAGAATGAGTCAATATGCTCTCTTGTTCTTGCTCGAATTCTCTTGCCCATTTTTTGCAGTTTTTTTTCATTCGAATCTACATTCACGCGTACTTGCTGCATGTGTTTATGGATGGTTCCAATAATGAATCAGCATGCTTCAGTGCGGCTCGTATGCGAACGAACGAGCGGACGAAAAATGATGAAAATTAGAATGACATGTGAAGAGCAGAGGGAGAGCAGGTAAAAGCCGATACATTTCAATTAACGTGCGCGATGAAAAAAATTTCTTTCTTCTTTTTCTCTCTCTCTCTCTCTCTCTCTCTCTTTTGATTGATCGATTTTTATTGCCGTACTCTCGATCGAGAAAAAGATTGTACTACTTTGCGCATTATATGTATATAGGTAAGCTGGAATAGTGATGGTGGCAGCGATTTGGTAGGTCGTTCAACCCAATCCAAGTCGTTTCTCAGAGAGCCAACGCGATCTAGTGATGCGACGCATCGAGCGCTTAATTTTTTCTGTAACCCGAATCTCTCGTATACTCGCGCTAGTTTGCGCGAAGGTGAATCAGTGTTTGGTGGAATTTTAGTTTGCTCCGAGCCTAAGCTATGCTCAAAACTATTCGTGGAATTTCCCAAACTTTCTCTCTCTCTCTTCCTCTGCCTCTTTACCGAGTAGTCGAGTCTCGATCGTAGAGCGAGTCTATTAAGGTGCATAATCTACATGCTGCATAGAGAAGAGAAGTCGTAAGTTGGCGCAAGAACACGTGTTCTATACGTATATATTACGTAATGACATTTTTAAAATCAATTTCCAATGGCAAGCGAGCGTAGAGCACATAAAGGGATGCATGGTGGCTGTTGCTACTGCTTGTCGTCCATGTGATGTCTTTGTCAGCTGCTGCTGCTACTCGAGAGAGAGAGAGAGAGAGAGAGAGAGAGAGAGAGAGAGAGAGAGAGAGAGAGAGAGAGAATCGCTTCTATGTATATCAGAGGCGGGGAGTAGGTCGAGCTTTAGAAACAGTCGAGGCGATCGACGACAGGACATGATGGAGTTGTTAGAATATATACGCGTGGGGGTGGCCGCGGTTGACGAGCGGGGCCCGGGCGGGTAACTCTGCAAGGCGGACTCTCGAGTACTGTCTATACAGGGCTGCTCCTGCGTGGGTGTGTGTGTGCGTGTGTCTGCAAGCGTCGTGATCAGCAACAGTGGCAAGAGCAAAAGCGGCGCTGACTGCTTGCGGAGCTTCGAACTCTATAGGCATGCGACTCTCATTATATAAACGTGATTACATCTGCTTTCAGGCTTTCGCAATGAGGCCTGGAGCACTACCGCTGATAGCGTTACTGGCACTACTACAACTACTACTACATCCAGCAAGGTGAGTCTACATCGTCTTTTCCATTATTATACATTGCACAACGCACTTTATGCTCGATCGCTTATTTGTTTTATTGTCAAAAATCTCCAGCGATTGCTCCCGTTCATATAATATATGAAAACAAATACTGCGTGAGACGTGGCATAATGCACTGTATATATATAGAAAACAACAAACCGACGGCGCGCATGAAATGATTTTATACAAACTGCCTCTATTTAACATTCTGCAGATATTGCGGATGAATATCAGTGGCAAATAAGCTCGCGCTCGCGCGTCGTCTTGCTCTCTCCCTCTCGCAGCGCTACACATTATTCCGCGTGCTTCAACATACTAGCTCCTATATAATATGTATGCGCAGTATTTATATGTGTGCGTACGCCGGCGTATATAGTTAATTAATACGCACAACAATGCGCGTGCGAGCGTACGCTCGCGCTTCTCTGATTTCACCTGCTCTCTCGGCGCGCATTGTTGTTGTTGTTATTGTTTCGTATCGCGCGACCCCACCTCGCTCCAGCAGTTGCTGATGCGCACAAGTGCTCCCCACCTCGTACGCGACTACATTGTGCTGCGGCAGGATTACTATTATCGTAATTTAAATTTCCCCGCCAAAAAAATATGCTCTTATCGCCGCGCTCCTCTGCACCGTATAAATATTTACCCTCTGTGTTTTCTAGATGAATTTTGATAACTCCCGCCAGCCCATGCATCATGTTTGGCTTGTGCTATATTATATACCTCCGCTTTCTTTCTTTTCGTTCCGTAGCGTTTCAAAAAATAAGGCCAAATATGCCGGATTAAACAAGCCCAACTCACCCGAACGCGTCGAGTTTTAGACGCGTGCGTGCGACAAATATCAAGTCCCTCTCGCTCGCTTTGCTTTTGAAATTAATTAATAACGCGCGGCACTTCGCCCCCCGGCCCGCGTTTGCTCTCTTTATTAAAAAACCTTTTTTGCTATATCTTTCAGCACCCACTGCTGCGCACTAGTGTACACCGCTGCGGCGTGCTCGGCTCCTTTAGCCGAGCTCTGCCGCCTGCACGACTTTCGCGTCGCTATATATATATTTCGACTCGAATTACTTCGTATTGTACACGTTGACTCATTCTTTTATCCCTACTGCAGCTTTCCGCGACTTTTTTTAATCAAGCACAAAGTGCATAGCCGGAAACGAGCGACGTCCCGGCCTCCCGCCTTATTCAATTTGTCACAATTACCGTGAATTTTATTTTAATTTACTTTAAATGTATACTTACACTGGTTATGTTGACAAAATAAGATTTGACAAGTGTACAAAATATTGCAGCGCGTGTATGTGCATCAAGGACTTTTTCGCGCAGCGAATATTGAATTTCCCACAGCAAGATTTATAAAAGGGAAATTTTAAGAAATAACATGATGTACAAAGTCCAAAAATGTACTGTTCCTTAAAGTTAACTCCTTAATTAGATTTAGAGTTAACTCCTCCTCCAAATTATGATATGTTTCAGTTCTATGAATCAATCTATAGGCGAGAATAGAATCTGAGCTCTCGATATCAAGCCAGTTAGGGACATGCATTTTGGCTGTTAGATAAAAGTCGAGCTTTTGTTCTTGTTAAATTATTAAGCGAGAATTTTCCGTACGTCGCAATTGTGCGTGCGCGCGCGCACATAGCCAAACTATTAATCTGGAGTCTCGCCCACTCGAGTTTATGGTGGAGATCCGAGGTTTTATCTTTTTTCCAAACATATCGTTTTTCGAACACAATCATGCAGTCCGATGCAAGTAGTAGAGCCAAGTCAATAGTCGGACCGTATTTGGCTGGGTTTTTTTTCTTCCCTTAAGCTGGATGCGCGTGTAGTTTGCCACATTGACGCAGCTTCGAAAAGAACAAGAAGAGCGAGTGAGAGGGAGAAAGTCGGTATGGAAGAGCACGCGTTGCGGAAACGGTCATAAATAACGGCGGCAAATAAGGCCGGGGCTGGAGCGTCGGGTCGTTGCAGTGTGCGGCAAGCCTCCGCTGACGTTGAGAGCTCGCTGCTATGCGTGTAACTTTTAAAGAGCACAAAGTGGTAACACACAAACTAGGGAGAGTCGGAGGGAGCGAGAGACAAATTTACAACGCGCGGAGCTGCTGGCTAACATCGGCATCCGTTGCACGCGTAGCTGTTACGTGTACACGTACGCGAATACGTTGGTTGTGCTGCTTGCAACTGGTTGTCGTTTTGGCGTCAGAGAGCTAGCAAAGTATTTATACGTATGTATACAACAATGGGCTATTTGGCAAAGTGGATATTCGGACATGCATTATTTCGTCGAGCTAGCGAGCGAGCTCAGTGACAAGGAGGAAGGGAGGAAAAAAGTGAAAAAACTTTTTAGCTATTACCTTCGGGACATCGGTTCATCGATCGTTACGTTTCTCCATCCAACGTATAACTATATACCTTATAGCTGCTGCTCGTGCTCGTATACTCGTGCTCGTGATCGTGCGCCTGTCTATGTATATGTGCTATGCACTGCACATACATATACTCCATACGTACACACTGGAAACGTTGGACGGCAAACTCAATTTTCTTCACTTTCCGGTCGACTCGAAAGTATACACGAACGTGCTCTGCAGTCGCAGAGAGCGAGAGAGAATCAGAGCTTGAATGCAAAAACATTCACTGTATTGCTCAGGCGAATATACATGCTATAATGTACTGGCTCGAAGCTGCAAGAGGTCACTATACCGCAATACGGTTTCTTTTATTTCGCGCAGCTCCGATATTTATTTGACTGGCGTCGTAGCTGGGCCGCGCGTGAGAACTCGATGAATCATCAGCGCTCAAACGTATGACATATTTTTCTTCATTATATCCACCTGAATCCGGCTCTAGTGCGAGCGCGTAATTTTTCACCTACGATCCGCCTGACCGTGCAACCGCTCTCACCTATATCTGTATATGTACAACTTGGTTTTCAAAGCTTTATGAATATTAATCGCGTATAATAATAACTTAATTCCAAGTAAACAGCGAGCAATTGAAGTTTTTGAATTGGCGCGCAAAGTAAAAGAAGGGCGAAATAAAAAAGCAGAGAACGGGGAAGCTGTTTGTACGCACTGCGCACACAGGGCTCTAAACTCGAAAATTTTTAATTAAAAAAGCTCACTCTATCCCCTCTTATGTTATACGTATATGTCAACGCACGCAAGAGCTAACGAAGCGTCCTGTGCATGCGTGACTATTCATAAAGTTTATAGCGCGCCCGCTCGCATTCGTGATTTCGCATGATGTATCGGTACACATATGCTCGTGTATTTGTGCATCCGCGGTGACGCCGGCTAAACAGTTACCCTCGAGCTGTTTGTTTTGACTAGGGCTTCGATGTTTCATTCAGAGAATGTACTCTGCTTCTCATGAAAATAAGATTAAGATATGGCACCGATGAAAGTCCCCTTCCTCATTCTACCAAACATGAAGAAATACGTTTAACGCGTCGTAGATTGGTTTATGTTATATCCTAGCCCAATTTATAATTCATTATTTTTAAAAAATATCATAAAGAACTTGTAATTATGATGCTCGGACACTCGTGCTTCACACCTACTCTTGTAGTGCAAAAATTTGTGCTCGGGCACTACCTAGATTTAAATTCATCGCCGAGTTTAATACGCGCAGGCTTTTGCAACAGAAAAACGATGTCTCAGTCGTGAAAGTACGCCGACCCGATGACGATAAGTTTGAATATTCATCGAACGAAATATAAACCCTCTCCGACGATCTTCGCTCTCTTTCTCAGCTTCTCCCTTGCGTTTATACTGCAAATGAATTGAAGTTTTCGCTTAATAAAAATCATATCCAGGTCAAAACGATGCTGCCTCTCTGGCTGTTTGCTGAACCGCTGAAAAATAATCGATGTTTTATGCATAACTCGCTTACACAGTCACGCATCCAACAAGCATCTATGCACCAAGTATTGAATTTTAGAATAAAAATATGCATCTTGCAGCTTAAAATCTGATTATGATATATTGTAATATACAGTAGGAGGGCAGACGCTAGAAAGAAGTTGGGAGATGAACGCAAGCAAGGTGATATTTTTTCGGTACAATTTTGTGGTGGTAATAACAGCAGCAGCAGGCAGCTATAAAACTAGAACGGTTATTAAAGTTGAATGAGCGCGCGGAAACGTCGCTGGGGCTGCTAGTGCACCTCCCAGTGTATAGGTCGGTCGTATACATGTGTACGTACGTGAATGTGTAGGTGTATACGTGCGCTACGTGTTTGGCTGCATGCTTATGCACGGAAGGTTTTAGTGAAGGAACAGATTATGCACTCGAGCGCGGGGAAGGGAGCTGGGCAAACTATACGATGAAGCCGTCAACGAACGCGAGCGAGCTTGTGTGCATGAACGATGTTCGTATGTGCATATAATGCGTATTACGGAGCTATACATATATATGTGTAGTGTATATATATAGTATGGGTAAATTATTAACGTTGCAACAGCTGTTACTGAACGTGCTGTGCGCGACGACGTAATCATGACACACGCGTACAGCATGCAGCCGAGCGCGCAAGAGAAAGAAAGAGAAATAAGGGCGTATGCGCTTGATGATTTTTCTTTCCCTGCAGGATAATTAATTTTTTCACGCAGAAGATTAAATTACAAAGCACGGAATGAATGGCCTGCGAGGGAGATTTTAAATTTGATTGTAATTACAAGTATCTTTGCTGTTGGACGTCTAGAGCTGCAAAAAGAGGGAAAAAAGGCAGCGCGCGATTTCAGCAAAATAGAGAAAAAACGAAAAGAAAAGAAAAAATAGTAAAAGAATCAATTTAAAAGAGCAAGAGAGATGCGATCCGAGTGGAGCAGTCAAGTAGTGGAAGAAGCTATAGGTTTCGTTTGCAAAAGTGCACGCAAAACTTTGGCACGGTGGCGGTGGCGGCCTGCTGTAGCTGTGCCGAGAGCGAGCGAAAGAGAGCACGAGCCGCAGGCAACAACAGCTGCACACCGAGCGCTTGTATGTGTGCATTACGTTAGAAACGAGCATTCACCTCCACCTCCTTTCTCGGCTCTCCTCCGTTCGCGCGCAACACTGGCGGCACTGGCAACGGGAGGGAGCACAGTTCGAAGCTCTCCTCCCCCCAACCACTAGTCTCTCTCTCTCTCTCTCTCTCTCTGCCACTACTCTTTTTACCCTGCCAACAAGATAGTTCACGTACTCACACGTACCTTCTCACTCGCTCACTCTGTATCGGCTTGTAGGTGTGCGTGCGAGTTAGACGACAAGTAGTAACAGCAGCAGCAACGAGCAAGAGTGGAGGCAAGGTGAAATATTCATACAGCCCAAGGCCTGATGAGAAAACCCTATGATATACTTGTACATCATTTCTCTCTCTCTCTCTCTCTCTCTCTCAGTCGGTCAAAGAACTGTGCTTGGGCGAGCTTTGCACCTGTGCTCAGCCGTAAGCAAATGTAAAAGCTCGTGGCTGGCCCTTCCTGTAAGCCCTGCACGCTGCTCTCACGTAGCTTTGAATACATTTCATTATGAGCTTAACAGCCACTACCTAACTCGAGCAAAAGAAATACTTGCCAAGTACACCTGCGACTTCAGTGCTACGAGCAATTTTCGTCATTTCAACGCTGCAACATGCCAGCGCATTCTTTCCAATTCTTTCTCTCCGTATAGCAACCTCCTGCCGTTGCTGCAACTCCAACGTACTTTTCTCAGCTATGTATTATTATATACATGTATATAGACGTGTCATTCTTTGGAGAGTAAAAAAGCGCGCACGTGCCCTTTTCTCTATTATACGTGTTCTTCCTGTCATTTATATTTTCTACCATTTTTGTCACGCAGCGAGGTAGCGAATGAGCTTGCAGCTTCCATACAGTCATACAGTCACTCGCTCAATCATGCGATGATGCAGCCCCGGCTACTTTTCTTTTCATTTCTTTTCTTTTATTTCCTACCAATTTCATCCAACTCTCAACGCTTTCTCCTTCTCTCTTCGCCCTCTGCAGCCTCTGCAACTCGCACCCTTACTCATTCTCAATTGCCTCAAGACTCTTCCTTATTTCGAAGCAGAAGCATAATTGCATAATTTCCTGAACCCAATGTACGCGAAATAAAAATAAAAAAGAAATAAAAATAGTCGGGAAAATGTCTAGTCTGTCATGTACACGAGTTCAACGTAAGTCAGAGAGAGATCAAAAAGTACGGCAAGTTAACAAGTGTAAATATACAAGAAAATAAAATGCCGATCACGTATTTTAATTCAAGTTCAATTAGGCAATCAGGAAAATCGCGAAAGCAAGCGCTTTGTTGGCTGCGAAGAATAGAAATCGTTTGGGCTATCAATTGCTATTCTCTCTCTGTCCGTTTCTCTCTCTCTCTCTCACTCGCACCTCTCTCATTGCTGAACAATATCGACTAATTAAACTTTCTCTCTCGTTCTCTCTTGTTCGTGCCTCCTCCTGGCCTGCACGGCCATCCCGATCCCGGTGCCGTGGAAAGAAGAGCAAGTATAAGAAAGTTTCTCTCTGTGCTCACGCGCGGCCGCTTAGCTGCACTTTTCGCTTCCAGGCCTTGTTTCTGCGAAGGTGTAAGCACGACTTTTCGTTCTTAAGTATTTATCCTGTCGACATGCCACTCGTCAAGCTCTTCTCGGCTCAGCTGCAACTTTTTTTCTTCCTCTCTTCCTTTTCTTCTTCTAGTTATTCCTTTTCCACCACTCCTGTACTCTCTCTTTCTCTTTTTTTCTTCTCTCTTGTACGCGCACTTACATGCATACATCATGGCTGGGGAGCTCGAGCCACGCATAAAGGCGAAAGTTTCCCTGGGCGTTTTGTTGAACTAACCCTGCCTCTGGTGCCTAGTAGGTGAGATGTGCGATAGGAGGAGATACACCCACGCACACACTACTGGCCTATACAGTGAGGTCGATGTATGTATGGCTTACAGAGAGAGAGAGAGAGAGAGAGAGACCGTTCGTGCGGTTTCACTTGCAGCTTCCTATCCTACATAGGCGCACACATGCACGCGTATATGCAGCCACCAACACGCACATACATATACGAACATACACGTACTCAGATATATAGAACACGAGGCAAGGGTAAACAAATATTGAGCACGAGTAAACTACGATCCTCGCAAACACGCACACAGTGCTTGCGAGAGAGATAGAGAGAGAGTCAGACAAGGTAAC
The DNA here is from genome assembly GCA_902732785.1 of Trichogramma evanescens. Classification (NCBI taxonomy): domain Eukaryota; kingdom Metazoa; phylum Arthropoda; class Insecta; order Hymenoptera; family Trichogrammatidae; genus Trichogramma; species Trichogramma evanescens. The sequence continues at coordinate 16,032 of CACVKI010144438.1, forward strand.
TTTTGTACGTAGTAAGGGAAGCAGCTAGCAGGTTTGAATTTAAGATGACTGCAGCAGCGTCGGCGGCGTCGGTGGCTGCACCAGCCATAGATATAGGTATAATGCGCAGTCTACAAGCATCTTCCGCACTTATAAGACATGCGCCGGCAATAGGGCTAGTTTGCGACACCTTGCTCTACCAGCGAGCCTAAAACTTTTTGTTGGCTCGCACGCATGCGAACTCGGATAAAATGGGATAATAATTTCAACTGCCTGTTACGACGAGTCTCAGTTATGTTTCCCTCATTAATTATACCACTGGGAATGGTGAAATTGCCTCGTGCACTTCTCCAGAGTTCCTATTTACTGTAACAGATCTGCAACTATTTGTAGTGCACTTCTTTTTCCATTCCATCAACTTATTTATACCAATTTGATAACGAAACAATCACGATACGAAATCAGCTAGGCAAAAACAAGCTCTCATTTCGAATGGAAACAAATCAGGTGAACATGACACTGGTTATGGCTCTACTCTAGTACATAGGATCCACTTTGAACGGCCGCATAATTATCAAGCTGCGCGCGTGTAATCAACCAACTCGAAGCATTGTCGAGGCTAAGCGAGCCCACTTTGAGGACAGTTCGAAAAGCAATAAATAAAAGGCCGGCTATGCTGCCGGCAGCTCGTAAAAGTCATCTTCGTGTTTCGTCCACCGCTGCAGCTAGTGCTCGTGTCTTTACTACCCGTACAATCGTTTTTTTTTTTTTTTTTTACTAGAACGCCCCGCACGATCATTTTACTGTTCTCTCCCAGTAGCACTAGAGCGTATAGGTTATTTTCCGATGTAGATAACGTTTTAACGCCTACTAAACATGGATTGTTCGCTTCGTTTTATCTGGTCTTAGCGGCACTAGGCTCGCTTTGTATAGGCTTGTGATTTCCATACGTCATTACTTGACTAAATATTATAGTCGTCAGATACGCTTCAACAGCTGCAGCTCGCGCGAACACCGACACTAGCAGCGATTCGTGGCGTTTGATCAGATAAACACCCGCTGCGCCTCTCTGCAGAACAGATCGTCATTTAGTCCTATATATATGCGTTTAGATGTCGTTCGCCCCTCGGCCCGAGCTCAACGAGCGTGAGATTTGAGCTCTTGACTTTTTCGAGTAGCGCATTCAACTATTTCAACCACGATCAAGCAGCGTAATTAAAAGATGATCAAAACCACAGAGACAGTAACGTCCTCGCTGTTTCGATGTCGGGAATCTTTTTTGTCTTTTGTTTCATCACATAGAAACTGTCAGCGGTAATCCAGTCTCTTTTCATCGCTGCATAAAGCGAAAAGTAAGACTCTACTCGCTACTGCAGCTGTGAAACCGCGTACTAAAATAATGGTAATGATAGAAAAAAAAATACTTGGAAAACATATACATATAACGTATGATTGTGTACATACCTACACATATAAATAAATAAAAATATAGGTATACAGAGGTAGAAAAAGAAGAAGCTTCTGAAACGCAAAACTTGGCTCGGCTTGTTTCTCTCGCTGGCTCGTTATAGAAACTAGAAGTAAAGAAGCCCGCCAGAGTAGTAAAGCTTTTCTCTCTCACTCTCTGTCGCTCGCAATTTTTTTTTCTGCTCCTCCTATACAACGAGTAAATTCAAGCCTTCGAGAGTTTGCGACACAACAAAGGCATATAAGTTACAGCGGCGAAAAAGAGAAACGCATCCAAGTAAACAAATCACAAAAGACGAATATTCATCGCATCGCTAATAACGAGTTTGAATCTTTCTCTTTTTGCCAACAAAGATTGGGTATATTCATCAGCCAATTACATGTTGCACCAAAAAGTTATGAGTATGTGTATGTGCCGGCGGAATGCAAGTGACTCATTAACATCCTGACCTCGATTTGTTTTATATCACCTTCGATATTATGGCCTTATCGAGCTCCCATTGTTTTTGGGCTTTCGAGGATAAATTAGAATAGATTATGGATATATAAGCCGAAAGCCGGAAAATCGTCAGAGTATATGCAGCACACACGCATGCACACAATGACAAGATATGCATCTGCGATTAATTATTATCGATCCGCTGCACGCGCGTGTGTATGTATATGAGAGAGTGTGCCTGCTCCTCGAATCCCTGAAAGTTTCCTTTTGTTTGGCAAAATCATGTATACGTATCAAAAGTACTATATGATGAAGCTTTTGGCACACAGAAATTGCAAGCGGCGACAACAATAATCAAGTGAATTAGAAAACTCGCTCGACTGCTATGGACAATTTGTCGAGATAATCTCTCTCTCTCCCTTTTTCTCTCTATCTGTGTTGCTTTTATTCCTCGTGCCACGGACGCGTGATCATAATAAATTACGACGATGGTGACGAAAAATTTTCTGTGCTTGAAATTTCGATGCAAAATATGTGTGAAAGCTCGATGCATACTCGGCAACGCGTATAATAATCACGTACAAACCGACGAATAAGTTGACCATGCACGGAGTACAGGAATTTTCTCTCTCTCTCTCTCTCTCTCTCTCTCTCTCTCTCTGCCTGTCAGGTAGTTTTTTGGATAAACCTTTTCTATCTAGTAGCTGCAGTGAAAATGATTCTTTACGCTCGCGCGTGCTTTAATACGTATCGAATCCTCTGGAGTTTGTAAACAAGCTATATCGCGCATGTTATAGCCTGGGATCGTCGCAGCAGCACAGCGAAGCGGCTGCAGAATGTAAAAAACACACGTGGCTCTGCACCTTTGCAAATTGCAGCTAGCTATATAGATATACAAGAGCGACGAGTGCGGGGGACTATATAGGGATCGTTCATAAAGTGGATTAAATGGCCTCTAGGCTTATTCATGTTGTTGCTTCCCCTGGCACGCGGCCGCGCACGCAGTAGGCCTCGTCGCACAGATTTTCACTCATAAACTACGAGTATGACAACGATATCTCTGATTATATCTAGCCTTGATGACACGATGAAGGCAAGAGGAGGAGAGAGAGAGAGAGAAATATATATACATCCATGTACAAGTATATATGTATGTATATATACGTAAAGGGCGTAGGCTATTATATATACATGTTCTATCTCTCTCGCGACGACATCGTAATTGGCTCGTTGTTACTCTCTCTCTCTCTCTCTCTAACGTTGACGGCGACAACAGCAGCAACAGCAGCGCCAGCAGTAGAGGAAATCGATCAGCTACGACCGCGGGCTATGATGCGCCCTGTACCTCCCGTTTCCTATACTCATATATATATGGGTCAAAATAATACTTTTTTAAATTTTCGTCCGCACGTATGTCACCGATCTTGACGCGCTTTTGGTATGTTATAGTACATAAT
>CACVKI010144445.1:0-18436 GCA_902732785.1 Trichogramma evanescens
AATAACGATATATTAAATTTTTTTTTTAAATTATTACTAAGCGTAAATAACTTTTATGGAGGAAGCTCCTTGCCAATGTCTTGGCAGCGGTTTTTACTATTGAAAACAAAACTCGATATACGCAAATGGAACAATTTCAAAAATTCGCAAGTTTCGCGCGCGCCCTTCGGCAGCGTCACGTGATCACTGACTGCCTGCAAGTTCTGCGAAAGCAAAAGCACCCGCGCAGGAACGAATACGCTCCTTCCGAATAACGAGAGCCGCAAGCGCAATCGCTCAAGCTCTAATCAGCTATATAGTGCTTTTAAGTTTTTTTCTCTTCCCGGATGTACTGCCTATCAAACTTACTCACCTCCGTCGACATTGTGTTCTTTTTTAGTTGAAAATTCAAACGGTCGTTGAATCACAGCGTTCCATGGGCTGCTCGAATCTTTCGTGCAAATTTAACAGTAAAACCGTTGCGGCGGGTTAGGCGTGTGTGCGCTTGATTAGCGAGCGCCACAGGATGTCTACCCGATCGATGCCGGCTGTCCATTGTTGCTACTGTCGCTGATTCGCAAAAAAAACGGTTGACTGCTGCTTTCGTTTCCGTTGGACACAGAATTCCGAGAGAAGAGATGAATTTGAATCATCGAAGAAAGCAGACTAACGTACGTTTAATATTTTCAACCTCAATAATTCGAATCATTCATTTCTATTTTATTTGTTTTACTACAGTTAAAGTCTGATTACTGTTCTTCCTGCAATTTGAGATATGGGCAATTAATTATTGTGAATTATGAAAATAGTATTTTGTGCCAACGGTGGTGAAATAGATTGACCAGCAACAACGAATAGTAAAGATGGTTCGTTTGAAACCTGTGAGAATCTTAATACTTCTTCTTCTTGTAGCCAAATGCATTTTTTGGTACAAAGTAATATTTTCAAGCGACACATCTAAATTATCAAAAGGCAATAACAGTGTAACTGAAGTGCCACAAAAACTTCATAGACGATTGGCTCATCTGGTTACAATTGTTATCAGACAGTTTGAAAGTTTTGAAAATGATATTACGAATACAGTCAAAACAATATTGAATTCGTATCCAACTATGAATATTATAATTGTATCAAATGACTTTTTGTATCCACCTTTGGAATTGGATTTTACCAATCATACTTTGAAGAATGTCAAACTTGTTTACTTACAACCCAGTTTCGGTCGAACTGTCAAAGAAAGAAATCCTGTCAGTTTTATAACTACAAAATATATTGCATTTCTGCCTGATGCTACTAGACTAATTACCAAGCAAACACTTCAGGTAACAAATAAAAGAATTAATTAATCAAGATATAGATATTTTAACATTTATTTTTTCTGTTTAGGAAGCTATTGAAAGTGCATCAAAATTAGGAATTGTTTCTGTGCCAGTAGGCAAAAATTCTTTGGATTGTCTCAATGCAAAATTAAGGATAAAACAATGGAGTTTAAAAGTTTCAAAAGCAAGTGGAATAGAATGTGATATGGTATCTGGAAAACATGTTACAATCATAGATGTAGATATTATCAATAAGTTGACGGATCCTTTTATGCTGCCATATCCAAATGCTTTGTACGTACAAACAACTGCATTGGGAATGAAGGTAAGATTTGATGTACTAAAACAATTTCTTGAAACTTATTTTATTCACTTTTATTTGTTCTATTTATATTTTTATCTGACTTGATTTTGAATGTAATCTTCCAAGGTGTTAATGCTAATGCTTGATTTTTTTGCTTTTGTGTTGTGTTTTTTTATATTTGTACCATAATGCACTGCTTTTTATTCACATTATTTGAAAAAAAGTAAGTATCTTTATGTTTCATGTTTTCATTTGATATCAGTTCATTGTACTAACATGTTTAATATGAAAAAAATTTTATCATCTTCAAAGTTTCACTTATTGCAGGTTCATATCTTGAAAAATCTGCATTTCTTGGAAAGTAAGCAATTGTATAGAAGTCAACAAGCTCAAACACAACTCCAAACACTTCATAGAACTCGTGAAGCAGAAGCATTTAAAAAACTTGGTATAAAGCAAGTAACACATGTTTCCGGTAATACAGAGTGGTATGGATGTACAAGAGATACACAAAACTGCTTTGGCCCTGTAGTCAATGACATTCCATCTTACTTATTACAAAATCGTTATACCCCTCCGTGTTGCCTTGCTGGGCTCAGAAAAGTAGCTCTACATGTTTTCAATAAACTTGATGAAGTTGGAGTGCGATATTGGCTAGAAGCAGAATCTTTGTTAGGAGCTATGCACAATGGTGATATTCTTCCTTGGGATCATAAAGTTGTAATTGGTATCAATAAGGATGATCTAAACAGATCACCCTGGATAGTAAAGGCAAGAAGTAAGGCAGTTGTCGATAACAAAGGTTTTGTGTGGGAAAAAGCTACAGAAGGAGAATTTTTCAAGGTTCAGTATTCCAAAGTCAACCGATTACATGTAAATATATTGCCATTTTATTCAAAAAATGGCACTATGACACGGGATGCATGGTTTCTGAAAGTCCGGGATTTTTCAGAACACTTTTTACATCCAATGTCGAGTATTGATTTTATTGGAAGACAAGTGCCCAGTCCAAATAATATAAGAGATTTTTTGGAATTGAAATTTTATAGAGGTGTAATAGAAAACCCAGAGTTGTCTGTTAAAAGATTTTAAATGTTATTGTTTTGATTGATACTATTTCTTATATACTAAGAATACATAAGTTGAGGGATGATTTTTCTAACGAATTTATTCTAAATTAATCGTTCTTATTCAAAATAAATTACTTCCATGCAAGAACGAATAGTTATATGTACATAGACAGTAGATAAAAAATTTATTCACTTGTTAAAATGTAAAAAATAATACTATACTCTCATAGTATTATTTTTATTCTTAATCAATGTTCAAAGTCATGGAATTTAATCTTAGAAAATCAGTATATTACAGTCATTAGATCATAAGGAATATGTCTGATCAAAAAAGTTTGATTCGTAGTTACAAAAATTGTGTTGAGAGAATCTTCAGGCTCAATAGCAATTGTACATGTATATTTTTTGAACCTGAATATCCATACTGAATTTTCTCCACCTTTATGGCCGTTAATTGAAGCCAAAAACTACGTATTGTGTTCGTAAAGAAGAAGAAACAGTTCCATGGCCAAATGTCCAAATCGTCCAAACACGTAGTTCATATTACTATTGAATTTGTTGAAAAATGTATTGTGATATTTTATTATGATTATTGTATTATTGGTATTATAATACTACACACGTTTAACTGTGATTTGGATTTGTTTTTGTACGAATCGTAAACGATATTTTAAAACTTGAGAAGTTACTTTAAACTGAAGTTTTATACATTAAGGATTTCTCTTGACGCACACGCGATCTCTCATTGTCCACTATGTTTTTTCCAGAGAATCCAGTGCCAATAAGAAGAAAGCACCCATTCCGTATTTACAATTATTAAAAACAACCTATTAATGTTAAAGTTTTACACTCGGTACTCATTATGTAGGCTTAAGGAATTCCTTCATGTCGGTCGGCGGCTCGAGAACGGCCGGCTCGCGCACGAAGCTCAAAAGCTTCTCGAGCTTGGCCAGCTCGAGCTCATCGTGGCTCATGTTCTGCTGCTTCTTGGTCGGCTTGACCTTCTGCCGGAGATTCGGCGACAATTTCATCGTGTTGATCGTACCTCTGGAATTGATGACAAAACAATGTTCAAAATGATTAAGAGATATAAAGAGATAAATGACGAATAAAGCACACTTAAAAGTACACCAAAGCAATCATAAAAATATAAAGCGTCTCTGTTTATTGATTTGCATGCGCCTCTCACTTGTCGTCTCCCACGATGATGAAGGGCAGAGTGTGATTGAAGGCCAGCCTGGTGGGTTTGCGCCTCTTGCGATCGACCACGGCTTGGCTGCAGATCGGCCTGTACTTGTGGATGTTGAGATCGAACACGCTGACCTTGCCGTCGTTCGACACGCAGGCGAGCACCGTGGCGCTGTAGGGCGCCCACTGGACGTCGCCGATCGGCACACCGAGATCGAACATGAAGAGCGGCTCTCTGTCCACAATTAATCGCACACAATTAGTGCTCTCGCTCGAAGACGTAAAAAAATCCCGTTCAAATTCTACGTTGTGGTACTCACGGTCGGCCGTCCTCCCATATCTTGATGCGCCAATCGGCGGCGCACGAGGCGAATATGTCGGAATTGAACTTGTTGAAGGCGATCCTGTAGATGGGCATGTCGTGGGCGTCCTCGTACGTGCTCATGTAGCAGCTGCTGTAGGCCGTGTTGCACTTGTAGATGGTGCCCTCCTCCGTGCCGACGAGATAGACGCTCGGGTCCTGCGGGTGGAAGGCGATGCAGGTGCCGCAGCCCTTGAGCAGCATCTGGGTGCCGTCGGGCCCGGGTATGGGGGGCCTGTCCAGCAGCAGCGTCATCACCGTCGTGCAGCCCAGGTCGTTCTGATTCAACACCCAGTGATTGACGCGGCCGTCCGTGCTCACGCTGAAGAACGTGAGATTGCCCTCCTCGGTCTCGGGCGCCCAGCAGACCTGCCAGACGATGCCCGCGTGCTTCTGGGTGACGTCGTTGCTCTTGTACTGGGGCGCGGTAGCGGCCAGCTGGACGTTGTAGACCTCCACGGAGCCGTCGAGGGTCCCCAGGACAATAAGGTGCGGATGCTGCGGATTGAAGTCCACGCACATCACCGGCGACTCGGTCATGCATATCCACTCGGGGTAGGACGGATTTTTCAGGGTGAACAGGCAGACCGCGCCGTAGGGCATCGGATTGTTGAACGACACTGTGGACGAGAGAGAAAAGAGGCATCGAATCAGTCGTCCAGCGTGCAACATCGATCGCATCAGCTGTCCCACTAACTCGATCCAAAGGCCACGGCGAAGAGGTCGTAGTATCTGCCGTTGAAGCACATGTCCGTGACGTCGTGCTTCTTGGTCTTCTCGTAGCTGAGCTTCCAGAGGGGCAGCAGCGTGCCCTCGCCCTCCTTGAACTCGTCGCTAGGGTCGTCCCAGTAGCGATAGTCCTGGGTCAGGTCGTCGAAGATGTTCTGATTGACCATGCGCTCGAGGGTCTTGACGGCTTGGAGCATGCGCTGAGTCATCGCCGCGTTCTCCTCCTGGGCCTTCTTCTTGGGATCGTCGCGGCCGCGCTGCTGCGACGACTTCTTCTCCTTCTCCTTCTCCTGCTGCTGACGATTGTAATCCGCCTGCCGAATTCAAAGATTGGCTTATTAAAAGACGAATGGCTTCAATCGGCTGTAATAATGCTCGATTATACGTAATTACGGTGTAATCGTCGTAAATCAAGCCCTGATAAACTTGGCCGGAACAGTTGGCAGTGGGTGGTGGCACGGTTTGTGTCGTCATGTCCTGTGTCAAAAACAAGTCGATGAATAAAAATTCGCGTGTTTACAACTAGCGCGGCTACTACTCACCCGTATGGGAATGTCGTAAGTGAGTGCGGCTCGCTCGCAATAATTGAACTGATTCGGGACTTTTTTCGGCTTCCCGGGTGTTCCCTCGCCTTCGTCTTCCTCGGGCTCGTCGGGTCCTTTTTCATAACGAGTGGTCATCTGATTTTTCTCAAATCGTTCATGGTTAATCAAGCGCGGGCCTTACCTGCCTCTCCTTCTTCTCTGTCATCCTCGAAACCCTCGTCGAATTTCTCTTTGTCCTCTTCGCCCTCGTCTTCCTCGCCTTCGCCCTCGCCGCTGATGTCGTCGTCGTCCGAAACTTGTGAAAAATGAAAAACACAAAAATGCGTGTACAAAATTTCGTCTCCAGCTTTTAACGCAGTGAACGCTTACTTTTGTAAGCGCCACCGGACAATTGGATTTTGGCCTCCTCGCTGTCCTTGTGCAGCACGAGTTCCTGGACGTCGAGGGTCGTTACCAGGTCAGGTGGATCGGGCAGCTTGACGAACTCTCTCGCCGCGTAGGACCATTGAACTATGTAACTCGGCTCGTAGTGATTCTTCATCGTCAGTGCTCGGGCAATGTCCTCGTCCAATTCCTGCAATTACATCGGCCCATCCTCTCGATTAGTGCAATACATCTCGAGTGCATAGTAAAGGGCACGTAGGCACGATGACAATTCACGTACCTCCTCGTTAAGATTCAACTGATCGTCGGGCTTCAGGAGCCCTTTGACCAGGCCGCGGTCCATGCCCATCTCGCTTCCGTAACGCGACATGCTCCTGGACAGGGTGATCTGCAATTCACATACATTTTTGGCAGATTATTACCCGAATTTCAAAGCTCTACTGTGATGATTGAAAGCCACTTACCACAGATTTGGTGGGTTTTTTTACTAAAGACTGCGGCATCGTGCTGGATTTTTATCTAGTCCTTTTCTTTCCTCCGATGTATCAACGAGAAATTGACTTTATCGCGCGACGAGTGACACGTGTCAACCGTAACTGTTACTCGGCAGGATTCATCCAAAGTTACGTTAAACTTTTCTGCTTCTCGCAACGCAGCCAATCTCGGGATAAATATACAAAAGGTTATGGATGCGTGTTTGCAATGGTCTTTTGTTTTCATCCAATTATTGCGCAAAATTATCTTTGCGTAAACGGAAGAGCACATGAGCGGTTTTCATCGGGTCGGCATCGATCAAACACGCGCCACACGCTCGCGCCCGCCGCCAACGACGTAATTTTCAAAAAGCTCCTCCTGTGTGTATACCCTTATACTCGGTATACCGTATAAAGGGATTTGCGCTGTGTGCGCATCGCCAAGCCGGCGCAGGCTCGAGACACATGCGCGCAGGGGGACTGACTCGCGCGACAGTGATATCAAGCTCGCGATCGTCGAGGTTATTCCCTGCCGCTTGGCTAGCGTGTCTTCTTATTGATAAAGTACGCACGTAAAATATACGTAGAGTCCCGATTTCTCGGGCGTGGGTTAAACATTTTGGATTCATGTGTCGTTTCAATAAATCGCTACTGCTGCAGCTGCGGATGCTGATGTCTCGATCGACCTGCGGTTGAAGCTCGCCAAGTGCAGAGACTCGGCAACGCAACGCGACAGAGGTAAGTAAGTGGTCACACATCGGAGATTTTTCGATCGTGTGACGTTTAACTCGTCTCTTTCAACGAGAAAAATAATCGATTTTAGCGTTAGCAGTGACTATACTCGAATATTTTTCCTTGGCCATGCAAAAGAAGACGCGTGCATGTGTGTACACGATGTTATACAGCTGTGCGGAACAAGTGCGAGTACACTCGCTCTCGCACACGCTCCCTCGTTCGGTCCGCGTGGAAAAATCAATAAAGTCGTTCTCGTGGCGGAGCAGCCGCTCGCGTGCATTATTCAACGAGGCTCGTTGCGGCAGCGCCGACGTACTCTATATACGAACGAAAAACTATCAAGGATCCCCCGTTTGACTTTTCAGACTGATGGATAATCATCGATAACGATATCTAGCATAAAGAGAGAGGGGGAGATTGCGAGCGGGAGAGAGAGACAGAGAGAGAGAGAGAGAGACAGAGACAGAGCGAGAGCGAGAGGAGGGGTGGATCCGAGAACTGCTTCGGTGAAATGGAGGATAGCGGCATCGACAGCGACCCCAAGATTACGGCCCACATGGACGATGATAACGCTTACGCGGCGGGCGACAGCAGCAGTATCAGCAGCGATGACGACCATCCACATCATCACCACGCGACGGCGCTCCGACCCGTGGGTTCGTTACAGCAAAAGTTCACCACCAAGCAGCTGCAGAGAAAACTTGGTATTGCGGCAGTATTAGTTGTGGAGAGCTGTAATTGTGCTTTAATTTGCGCACGATTTGTACTCATACGTGCGAATTTTTTTCACAGAAGCGAGGATCGAGCAAGCCAAGAGGATACAGCGCAATTCCAAGTACACGAAGCTGCCGGATCAGGAGCCCATGGACGCGCGTCAAAGCTCGAGCCAAGCCGAGCCGAGCGGCTCGCAGCTCATACCGATCAAAAAACTGCCGATGCCGATGAAGAAGAAGAAGCACAATGCCCTGGTCGAGATCTGGCACTCGGACAGCGATAGGTGAGACGCGCGGAAAAATTTTATTTTATCATTTTTTTTTTTTTTTGCTTGCAAATGCCTTGAGCAAATAATCTTCCTGTTGAAGCGAGGACGAATTATTCCCGATGACGAAGAAAAAGACCAGACCCAAAGCCGAAAAGAAGCTGATGCAGCCGCAACAGCAACATCAGCATCAGCAACAACAGCAGCAGCAGCACAGCATGATAGACGCTTTCAGCATCGAGGAGATGAGCGAGGACGACGGAAGCGAGGACTCGCTACATCTGGGCTCCGATTCGGAGCTGCACAACAGGCGCGACGGCTACTTCGGTGGCTGTTTGGCCTGCAACTGCCGTGTCATGTAAAAGCTCCTTTTTTTCTTCCGCCAAAGATTCTTCTACACTGATATAATACAGAGTCGCCAATCGTGAAAAAAGGAGTAAAATAAAAAGCACCTGTACATAGTTTCTTATTTTGTAAAAGCACAAATGTTAGGGCAAACTAAAATTTATATGTCGTTCATCCGTATAAAAAGTGTAATGTATATTTTTGTGCATGTACGAATGCGCGTATCCAACCGACATTCGGAAAGCGTTTGATGTTTTGTATATTACAAAGAAAATAGAAAGATAAACACGAAAGGAGAAAAAAATACCATTTGCACTCTTGATTTATGCTTATTACTAGCAATGTCGAACATTTTTATCTACCATCGATCGCGCGAGGGTATCGTCGCCCGCAGCTTCAATTCCATCCTGAGCTATATCGAATTTCCTAATTTAAATAGTGCCATTGTAGCTCTTCTAGAGATTAAAAACTGTTTTTTTCCTTCCAGTTACTTTTTGCTACCCCTTAACTTATCCGTTACGCCTATAGCTGAGCCATTTTTTTTTTACAAAAAAAAAAAGAACAAAAAAGAATGTCGCTCGCGTGCACGTACACTGCAGTTTGGATCTAAAAATATCCAGCGCGCGAGGGCACACATATTACCCCCGAGAGCCAAAGTCCGCCGCGCGCGCAGGAACTATATAAGTCGAAAAAGGAAACGGGAAGCAGCCGAATGGCATCATCCCTTTTCTCGCCGGACAGGCTCAACGGCCTGTTTTCGATTTTACGCTGCGTGATTCTTCGCCCTCGTGTGTGTGCAGAAGAGAGCACGCGGAGGGTCACAAAGGGAGTAGTAGGAGGAGGAGGCGGACGATCGTAGCGGGGGGGAGGGGCCAAAACCTTATTGACGCTGTGTGTTTCGCGATTTATCTGCGCGTTTAACGCGACGAGCGCAAAAAAGTTAGCTCCGAAAGTTTTGGGATATAAACGCTTGGGTTGGTACGAGCGCAATACGTCGCGCACCGTGGCTCGCTCGCATCGCATTTATTTTGTTTACCACGATCGAGAAAAATGCGTTTCGCGTAAAGCGAAAACCGGAAATCCACGTCGCGTGCATTTTTTCTCGTTTCATCGTGAAATTACATTTTAATTTTTACGTTTTAAGAAACGCAGCTCATTTGACGCAGTAAGCAAATTACTTTCAGCATAGTAATAGGACTAAGGGCCAAGAAAAGCAACAACAGCAAAAAGTAACTCGTATTAGCGGGGCTCTCAAAATTCAAACCAACCCAAAGCGCATACACACACACACACACACACACACACACACACACACACACACACAGCACGTACGATAATGCACGAGCTACAATCTTGGTATAAAATGTCCTGCGAGAGAGGACTTAGGCTTCTTAATCCTTCGTTGGCCCATAGTTCTCAGGAGACGCGCGCGCAGAGCGCGAAGAACTTTCTTCTCTGAAACAGCTAAAGCTTCTCGTCTCTCGACTGCCGCTAAGATACTGCAGAAATTCTCTATCCCTTACCCATCCCAACAGCAGCTATTTTCATTTCACAAAGGAAAAAATGATTGCGAAAAATTGTATTTTTAGCTATATACAGCTGTAACTGCAGCAGTAATCCAATGACGCGTCGTTGCTTTGCTTTTTTTTCTACGCGAGAAACAATAAGTGATCTATGTATACTCGAGAGCAGCAGTCCTTTCTTTCTGTTACTCTCTTGCTCTCTCTCTCTCTCTCTCTCTCTCTCTCTCTCTCTCTCCTCTACACACATATATTTTGTAATCCATTGTACGTGTAAATTCGCAGACGAGCCTTGGCTAAAAAAAGCTAAATAAAAAAAGAAAAAAAGTGTCTTCTTTTTTTCTTCTTCTCCTTTTTACCTACATATCGTTGACAAAGGTACACTGGTAAAATATATATACGTATACGTATGTACTCGACGAGGCATCGACGGAGAAGGAGCTGATGCAGGCTCAAAATACATATATACCGCTATCGTACTATAGTGTTACAGAACAAGCCTCGAGTCTTGAAAATCCAGCAACTACGCTCTATGTGTGGGTGTACATGTGTATGTGTCTCTCGATGTACACACATATATGTGTGTGTATCCTCTCTCAGGGTCGTGTGTACATCCATTGAAACTTCTCACCCCCTACATCATCATCGTCGTTGTGCTTGCAAGCTCTCTCTCTCGCGCTCTCGCTCTAGCTCTATCTCCCACTACTTGCACATGCACCAACACACACCGAAACACACACACACACACACATACTTACGAGTAAGCGAGCGAGCGAGCGAGCGACCCCCCATCAAAAAAGGAGGAGGCGGCGCGCGCTGCCACTGCTGCTTCGAGAGTACGGTAGCAGCCTGCGCGCAAGAGTCCAGGCCTCCTCTCTCTCTCACACTCTCTGGTTTTCTCGTCTTTCTCCCTTTCTACGATTTCGACACACAGTCAGTGCGAGGCCGGCTGCCAGCCGCCAAGCTTCTTCTTATACACCCCCACACATACAAAACGCTCGCTTAAACACTCGCTATTTATACATTAAAAAAAAAGACCCCCTTGATTTTTCGCGGGCGTCCTTTAAAGTTGTATTATTATTTTTCCTCTATTACTCGCTGTCCGTCAATTTTTACCCGCGTGTGTATAATTTTCTTACGCGTGTGTACTTTATAAGCTGAATGATGCACATTTTTAACAATATACAATTTAGCAGAAAATTTGTTACTATAATTTAGTAAGCTTTGTTCGTTGAAACTTTTGTTTTCGTTTTCTTCTTCTCTCTCTCTTTCTCTCTCTCTCTCTCTCTCTCTTTCTCTCTATCTTCTTTTTTTTTCGTACAATTTTCACTCTCGACAGTGCTTGATGAAAATAACGATGCTATTATCGTCGCGAGTGATAACGAAGAGTCATCGATTATCTTTGCGATCAGTAGTGCTACGTAGTAGAAGCAGTAGCAGCAGTAGTAGGCCGCAGCAGCGGAGTAACGAAAGTGCGATTTTATCAGTCAGTTATTCGGCTGACGACGCCCGCTATCATCATCATCAGCATCCAGGGCTAAGGCCACGAGCTGTGCCGAAAGCCCAGGACGAGCGACGATGCTGATCGAAGGTATTATAAATATAGCACGTTTTCATATATGAATATAGATATATCGATATGTGGCACACGACACTCGAGACTACTCTTGTTTTCATTGCTCGATTCGCTGAAAATCCAACGGCGACGCCAACCTCGTGCGTCGAGATTGTGCGTGTACGTCGTCGTGCGTGTCGTACGACGGACCGGATTTTACTGACTAACCGATTTTCACATCGCGACAGCTCGTATGTTTTTTTTTTTTTATTATTATTACATAATGAGCACGCGATGCCGTTCTTTTTCTTCCTCTGGCATTCGTTGTAACTTCGTAACGTATACATCACCCTATTTTCATCGTTGCAATATTATCGATCGATACGTCCGGGACGTTTAACTTATATGCCAGTGTTTTTTTTGCCTTGCATCTTTGGCTAGCTATGTGCACGCGCTCTCGTATGCATATAACGTTTCATCGACGAATTCATTATGATCGCGTATATATAATATGTACCATCAGGGTCTGCCAGAGCTTGTTAGTTGCCTTACATTACGTAATTTTATATTCATGCCCCTCGGCCCAACGCGGGCTGCCTGGCTAAACGCGACGATTTTTCGCGAAAACTTTGCGAATGCGTCGCGAATAGCTCGTCCTACAGTCTCGCAACGCGCGCGGCGTGACGCGCTTTAAGCCGTTATATAAGCGTCTATTATGACACATGCGGGTTCACAGCTGCACGGACTGCACGTTTATAATGCATTATTATAACGGGCCAGCACATAGGGTATAATATATAACATACGAAAAAGAGGAGAAGGAGGTGTAGGTGGAGGTGGAGATTTTTAAATTTAAATCTCGAGTGCGCTTAACGTCGGATTGCAGCTAGCACACGCGCGGGGCGTTGAAAATAATAATAAAAATTTCTAAAGTGTAAGCGCCGCTAGAGAGAGAAAGGGCGAGTTAAGCTAGTGGCTATATGATTCATCACTCGCGGCAGAGGAGAACCTAAAGAGTAATAAGCGTTGCGTCAAAAATGATGATAAAAAAAAAAAGAAGAGAAGGGCATCGCACAAACGCGAAGCAAATTTTTCCTCGCGGAGAAAATGCACCAGCCACTGCTGCTGCTGCTGCTGCTGCTGCTGCTGCTATATCCGCAGCTTTAAACCGTGCAAAGATTGGCCCGTGTATACTGCTACTCTGCTGCTGCTGTGCAGCGTCACCCGAGCGCCGCCACCGCGCGCCGTATTGCCACGCGCGCGCGACTCGACGCGACAGTGTGATTGATCGAGTTAAGAATTTATCCGTAAGAAGTTGACCGTACAGAAGCTAGACGAGACGAGACACTCTCCAGAGACTTGCCGAGTAGTAGCTGAGGCGAAAGTAGCCACGAGGAAGCTTTAAACGCGTTATGGGATCGTTTTACCCCAGGAGCAGAAGCGTTTGCGCGACTTTGCCTCTCTCTGTGTGTGCGCCCGTGTGCCTGTATATCGATCAACTTTACTGCTGCTGCTGTGCACTCGAAAACGAGTGTATTTTTTTTTCTCTACCGCTGCTCTCTACTCGACCATTAACAGATTTAACAAAAAAATATTTTCGTATTTTTCAGAACGGAAAAAGAGAAACAGATACGGTTTCGTATCAATTGTTGTTTTTTTACTCTATATAACTGCGCTCTTTTTTTCTTCCGTTACTTTGGGGTTGCACACGCGCGGGGCGAGATTTTCAAACGTATGTCATTGGCGGAGTATAAACACGCACGTGCGCTTTTTATTTTCGTCTCGTGCGTAAGAGCTAAAGCTCTTATCAATTACCCATCGAATGCGTAAATCTCGCGCGAAGGAGAAAAAGAGTTAGTCCTAATGAAAAGTGCGAAAACAAGTCTATGTAACGCGATATCGCGAGAATGAATTTTGAATCCTGTTACAAATGTGAAAAGTAGCCTACCGATCGATTCACTCTAAATAATTCAATCGGAATTCGAAATAAAGTCCATTATACGCTGGTATAATAAGTACAGCAGAAAAAAAAGAAGGAGAGAGAGAGCGAGACAGAAGAGAAAAAAGCTCGTTCTGCTCGTCGCTGTTATATAGCTGCCGGTCGGAGGAACATCGTTTCGCTTTCACCAAACTCTCGGGCTTCGATCCGTACTTTGTGTATGTATGCGCGCTATCTCTTGCCTTCTTCTACTTTTTTTTCCACCTCTCTCTCTAAACCATAAAACGAACATTCGCTACTCGCTTAATTGTCTTTTCACTCCCGATGCGTGTCGAGGTAAGTCAATTATGTCTTGGATTTTTTTTTTTTTGCTCTTACTCTCTGCCCACTGCAGATGATCCGTTAAGGTTTTTTCAAGGTTCTTTAGAGGACAGAGGAGAAAAAAGAGAGAGAGAGAAAAAAGGGAAAACACGTGCGGGAAAAAAAAGATCAACAACGTGTGAATTTAAGAGAAGTTTCGCGCAATGGCATTCCGTTGAGTAGCTCTACACCGCTGCTTAACTTCGCGCTCACTCGCGTTCTTAAGTACTATGGAGCAAAAGAGAGAGAGAGAACGAGAAGAAATACGCCCCGCAGAGGTTGAAGGAGGGCGTAAAGGCTTTACAACTATATGCATATAATAAAAGTTGTAAAAACGGGGTTAAGGTCTTATTGTTGCAGCAAGAGAGAAAAAAATCACGCGCTCATATATGGTACACGTATACGTGTGTATTTATTTGCACGTTCGGGCGTGTAAAAAAGGTGGTAATAAGATCTGTGCACACATGAGCGAAAAGTTACTATCTGGCTTCGCCGTTTTTTTTTCTCCATATATGTGTACGCGAACGAGAAAGCTCCAGTTTGGAAATTATCAATTCGACTCTCGCGCGCGCGTGCGAGCGCGCAAAAACACATCTTTTATTTTTTGTTCTTTTATATCGACCTAATTTCTCCACTCTCATTCTCTCTCGCTCACTCTCTCAATCTCTCTCTCTCTCTCTCTCTCTCTTTCTCTCTCCCGCCGGCGCGCGGCCGCGGTTGTAACCACTTTTCGGTATTTATTCGTTATCTTGGCCGAACTTGGAAACGATCTACTTTGAAATAACTACCTTCGTTTTATTAGCCTCGCCTCAGTGAGAACAGCCCTCACACGTATACACACGAACACTTACCCACCACATTTCATTTCGAATTGTGGGTTTAAGTCGATTATGCAACCTCGTCCAGGCGCGCTTTGGAGCGTTTAAAATTATAAAAGAAAAAAAAATTTTTAAAAATCAAAGTTTTGGCGTTCAGTCATGATGGCACGCTGTACACAAGAGTTGGTTGGCGCACGGTCGCGTGCGCTTCGTGCAGTCGCGGACAATTGTTTATAGTCGGTCTGGTCCGAGTGCAAGCGACTTTCCAAACTTAATTTCTGCAATGTCAATTATCGCCGATGGAGGCGGTATAGTATATAGGTGATATCTCTTCGCAAACGAGGCTAATCATTATCTCGACTATAGCAGCTTCGGTTTATATATACACAACAATATACATGTAAATATAAGCACCCTTAATCTTACGGATGTGCATATACATGGCAGTTGTATCTGGGAATCTCTCGAGGGAGGCACTATATACACATATAGATACGGTCAAGCCTTTTGCCGCAGAGTAGCAGATGTGTCGCCCACCTCTACATATATACTCTCTCGTGCTCGAGCTAGCTCGCTCCTTTCTAAGCGACTCTACACTGTCGTACGTGAGTATGTATATGTGCGAGTGTGCAGGCTGTGTGTATGCTCTATGCTCGCGTGTAGCAGATTTATCGATCTTGCGACGATTAGCACCCGCCAACGCGTTTCTCCAGTTCCATGTGCCCGCACACGTACACACACACACACACACACACACACACACACACACACACGTACGTACGTACAAACTGTGTATCTATACACACATACACACACATACATTATAAGCCGCAGCTCTCGCTCACAGTCAGTTTAGTTTTGCTCTATAAATATCTCTTTGCCTCGGCTCGTAATCTTCGTATATTTATATATAAAATATAGACTGCGTGTGTTTGTGCGTGCACATGTGCTCGCTGCTGTCGTATACAGTCCAAATGTTCCATAAAACATCAATCGAACCCGAGTGCCTGTATACGAGCCTCGACTTGACTGTTGAACTCCTTTTGAAAATCTTATACGTTACATTTGATGCGTACACTTCTTCTTCGTTCGAGGTTGACGTACGTTATAGGGGTACCAACTTGTATGCCGAGTAGCTTGTCCAATCGGTTGATTTCGGAACGTCTATTGCTTCGAATCCTGATGTTTAATCTAGCTGCGTGTTACCTCTCAAAGTACTGCCAGTCGGAGATTTATGAATATTTGTGAGCTTTCGTGTGCGCTAACACTCGAGGTTTTTCTCAAATAATAAGTAAATTGATAAACTTACAACTTTGCTTTGACTATAATTACTTTTACTTTCCCACTTGCAGATTTAATGATTTAAAGATACTCGCCATCCAGTGGTGGAGGTTTAAAGTTGTATTTAAACTGATTAAAAATCGGTCCAATTTTTTTGAACAATTGAATTGTCATATGCAAGTTATTTAAAATGCGCTCAATATGTTTAACACGAGTATAAACCGAAAACCACCAAAAGCAAGCTAATTCATAATTAATAATTTATTTTTTAAATTATTTAAATTTTCATTTTTTGGTCATTATTCACTTGATCCTTTCTATACCAAAGTCGCTTCCGAATCGAACATCACCCATAGCATTGATAATTATTCGACGGTACGTTTTCCAACGAAAAAATTTTTCTTTCAAACGAACGTAACGATATATAACGAGAACGATCCATGCAATATATTATCCATTGGTTATCGGTGCGGCAAAGGCACCGATCGGGCCGTTTTTCCCCGACATTAAGCGCGCGCCCTCCCTTGGATCTCTAGTGTGCAAAGACGCGCGCGCCCAGTGTGTGCAGTTCTCTCTACATACGCCGCACGAATCTCCCGCGTGCATGCATTCGCGTGCGTGTGTGCGGGGGTGCTCACACTGTGTGCGCGCGCCCCGCGATAATTTCCATCTTGCTGCGCCTCAAGCACTGCCTGGCATATTAAGCCGACTCGAGCCGTGTAATTAGTCGTATCGTTGCGCATCTCAATCTCTCACACTCCCTGATTGCGAAAAGATCTTTCCACGTGCTCGCTCGTCATTGCTCAAAGCCCAGCTGTTCTACTGCTACTGTACTGCTACTACTACTACTACTAGCTCATCCCGGTGGGCCACCCCGCGTCTCGTAGTGCAATTCGAAATTTATACGATATGTATCGCGCTCGCGCGCGTCTGTGTGCACAAAACACCGATATGATAGCGATATACGATATACGTACGTATCGCGTGCGTATGCACCAAAGTACTGAGCAATTTCGGTGGATAATAATGACGATGATTGGGTGCATATTTCGAATATTACAGCTTCTGTGATGCCCGCCGCGCGCGGCGCATATCAGCAGCCTCATGATGCGAGAGAGAGAGAGAGGAAGGAGGAGCAGAGAAGCTGCTACTGCTGCTGCAGCTGCACTGCCTGCAGAACACGGCGCGTGTGCACATGCACACACATAGCATATAGCATACTCTTGTATGCATACGTCTCTGAATCCAGCATGTGCTCACGTTTGATTGTTTGCTCGATTGCCTTGTACATGCTTGAGTGTGCTGCGATCATTCTACCTACCTACCTACCTACCTCTCTCTCTCTCTCTCTCTCTCTCTCTCTCTCTCTCCTCACTTCGACCTCCTCTGTATACATCCGGATTATATTACACGTATACACACATGCTAATTGATATATTATCTATTGGTATCGTGCAAACCTCGTATGTAGCTAATTCAAATTTCGATTTCTTGTGTCATTTTAAATTTATAATCTCAAAGGATCGTTGAAGGCTAGCCACTAAGTAGATCTACTAAGTGGCTATAGCCTTCGACGACGTTCGTTTGACAATATTATATATTTGTATATTGGGATTTGAGATAACGATGTTTCGGGGGCACCTTGTCGTACTTTAACAAGGGGATATTTATCCGAAGGGTACAAAGCAAGTATTTACAAAGCCGCTTGATATAATTCTGATAGATCAACTGGCTTGTATTTGATAAAGCTACTTAAGATCGCAAAAATAATGAAGATGAAAATCTAGTTCACGTTTATAAGGGATGCACGCCCTTATAATATAATTCAATTAAAATCTATTAAAATGATGCGTCACATACAACGCACAAGCTTCTTCTCCCCCATCTCGAATCTAGATAGCTAATTTCGTTCCTATATCGAAAACGTATAGTACGTAGTACGCGGTGGCGAGCAAATACGTTGCTTTGTAATCCGACCAACCGATCTTGGTGAATCTGAAATTTGATCCAATACGGCGCAATTGAGCGGTAAGAGAAATTACTGCGATGTCGACATCGTAATGTCTTATACTCTCCGCTTGAGAAAAAACAAACAAAAGAAAAAAAATCAGGCAATATTCCGAAAGAAATGTTAATTAAAATCTCAGCGTATATCACCAAGAAAAAAGAGTAAATCGTTTTTGCATTCTCGTGTCTATGCCTGCCTAGTGCCGCTGACGCCGCCGCGACCGCGTCTCTCGCTCTCTCTGTGCTTGCACGGCCCGTGTGTACGCAAGGGTTCGCAGAATGAAAGAGATGAAACTCGTTAAACCGACTGGTAAGCTTGTAACTGCACGGTTATACCACGGTTAACCCGAATCTCGTGCGGCTTAAAAGCTCTCTCTTCCACGTTATACCCTTTCTCTTTCCCTCTTACCTTTTTCGCCCATCGTGCCTCACTTTTTGTATGCATGCGTGTCCATGTGTGTGTGTGTGTGTGTGTGTGTGTGTGTGTGTGTGTGTGTGTGTGTGTGTGTGTGTGTGTGTGTGTGTGTGTGTGTGTGTGTGTGTGT